>JARVJO010000061.1:4704106-4718543 GCA_031762555.1 Cynodonichthys magdalenae
CCCGACAACTTAGCTCCTAGGATCATCGGGACACTCAAACCTCTCCACCACGATAAGGTGGCAGCCCAGGGAGAGGTGATATGCTTTCCTTCAAAAAAAAAAAGAAAAAAAAAGAAAATGCGGAGCCTAAATTTCTTAAATCTTTTACAGAAAACCTTGATTTGAAAAGCGCGTGACTCATTCATATCTTAAAAAATGTCCTGAAGCGGAACAAGCCAGAGAAAGTTTGTACTGTAGTTTTTATCCTCAGCTGCTAAACTGGTACTGTATACGCCTTTAGCAGATCGTGACTGTCTGTCCTACTAAAGAAAAGCCTGTTTGTCTGAAAGAGACATAAAATATATTGGAATTAAAAAAAGAAAAGAAGAACTTGTTTTTTAAAGTCCTCAACTGAGGAATAGAGCTTCACCAGTGTTTCATGAGATTTGATGACATTTAGATTGGAGGCAAAGAGCTCTCTGTTTGAGTTCTTAATAAAGTCTAAAAAGTTAAAATGAAAGTAGAAAACTTGAAGTTATCTTTTCTTAAGGTCAGGAGAATCCCACAATTACTGAGTGAATGTTAAAATATAACATGGGCCAAAATTAAATTAACTCAAAGAGAGGGAGGGGAGAAAAAATAAAAATGTGTTTACCTTATTTATTAAAGAGATCTTGTTCCTAAATCAACTTCCTGGACACTAAATCAATCTTTCAATATTCAAATTTAAGATTTCTTATTGTCATAACATGGATACTTTCACTGGTTGATGTGGAATTAAGTTGTAAGGTCCGAATTGATAATTAACAGCAGAAATAACAAGAATGAGAACAATAAAAGGCACACAAAGAGACAATAATATACCATATCAGTTCAGCTTAACATTTAAAGTTTCAACATGAAATAAAGGCTTTTCATTCTCAGTATACCTCTGGTTTCTTTCATGACTGCTCACCTTTTGTCTCTGTACAGTTAAATTACCTTTTTGATTCTGTCACAAGAGAAAAGAGGAATGTAAAGGAATAAAAAGTTTCAGCTGTTCCTCAGTCAGGTGGATTTTCTCTAAGAAAGTAATGAGAACTTTTTATTCCCTCACTTCTACATTTAGGATTCACTCAGATCCCTTTTGGCGTCTCCATGTTGTCTTTGAGATTTTAACATTTCTTGCACAGATGTGACAATAAGATTGTCAGCGGTCCTGGCACCAAAGCAAAACACATTTCTGAATTATTGTGTGGCATTTATAAAGAACAGTTTCTTAGAGTTTCAATGAAACAGTTCACATATTTCTGGTTATATCAACAGAATAAGAGTTTGCACGGTGCAACGCACAGCTTTTTATTTGAGTGATGAAAATTTTAGTCATTCTTACCGAATGTATCATTTTAACAAAGGTCACAGCACTCTTCCTGACACGACGCTGTCTTAACAATTCTTTGTTGTCTCTTTGAAAAGGCACAAATCCTTTGAACATTTGATGAAACAAAAGCACGTCGGAGATAGTGCCGTGAATGTGAATAAGAGCATGTCACAGTGTGAAGTTTCTGTCAGCGGGGTGATAATGAACTGTGGCCTTCACCGCTTTTTTTGGCACATACTGTCATTTCTGCAGCAAACCCATGCAGAAGCTGTTGTTGAGGCAGCACAGGTGTTCTGTCAGGTATTTACAGGTTGTTGTCTCACTTACAGTGGTTTCATTTTAGGAATAAGGAAAGCTTGGTTTGAGGAGGATTTTTTGAAAAGGCTGGACCAAATGACTACAGCTCAGTCTGATCCTATCTGATGATTGTCTTTGTCTAAAACTCAAGCATGAAACCTGATATGCTTCCTTTAAGAAATGCAAAACCCTTTTTTAGAAAGCCATTTAATGACATGTATAGCGCGGTATGAGGGCCAAAATTAAGACTATTGTGCAACCAGTGGTTGCTACATCCTTGGAGCAGGAGGCTATATTTGTTCCCAACCCAGCTATTGATCTTATGAATGATAGGCTGGCCCCAGTAGCTGAGAGGCCAGTGCCTGGAAATGAGAAGAATACAATTCAGTGTTAGCATCAGAGAGGCTAGCAACTAACATGGACAAGCTGGTGTTACTATCGGAGAGGATAGCGACTAGCATGGATGAGTTGACATTAGCATTGGAGAGGCTAGCGACTAGCATGGATAAGCTCAGTTATGGGTGCCAGCCTAGCATTAATCAGATCAATCGCTGGCTTAGGAATAGATAAAGCCTACTGCTACAAGAATGTAGCAACCACTGGTTTATATACCGCACCATAGACATTCACTGTCCCTTTACTCTCTATTTACTTAATTATCTTGCATAAGAGGACACCAAATAAACAATAATTTCTGACCGAGATCTACTTTATGAATCATGAATGTTGGCAAAAAATAGTTCCTGTTTGTCTCTGGTGAATACAGAAAAAGAAACCTTCTCTAACCCACAAAACAGGATGTTTTTGCCCGTCGGGAGGTAATTCTCCTCTGTGCATATTCTAAGTCATGGAGACATTTTAGGCCAGGATGAATAAGTAATGGGATACAGGGTAACAGCTAAAGCAGGCCGGCTAAATATTTCATCCCTGCAGCTTCACGCTGTGACCTGAAATTTAGAGTCTAACAACGACTGCTGGCATTTCTGAAATAACACAATAATAAATGAATTTGTTCCCACTTTAATGGCTTGAGGTTGGGAGAAACTTTACAACGCAGCCAACATTAATATTGTGCTCAGTTTGACTCTTTAATATTAAAGAAATTGTTTGCTTTTAAGGCCCATTGACTTGATTTACCTGCAGTCATTGATTTATTGAAATTGGCAGCTGAAAGAATATTAAATCCATGGATAATTTCTCTGTTCATATAAACAACTGTTTGCACCAACATACAGTCTTTCTTTATGTCACAGCACTTTACAAACCACACGGCTAGCTCATCTCAGTGCATTTCAGTGTAATTTACTCCAATGAAATTGTAATTTTCCAGATTTTTTTATGTAATTTCTGCCATAAATTAAAGGCCTGACATTGCCATGAAACTGTGAAAATAACATGATGCACAATTTCATGCATGAGTCTCACTCAGAGTATGTGAGACATTAAATTTCAGCTTCGGATCAGTAAAACTGACTGAATTATGTCTATTTCTGTGTTTTTAATGTCAGCTGGTTGTGGTAATTATCTTGAATCTGGTTGGCTCCAAAACTTTTTCAGATGGGGGAATCGAGATACATGCAAATATTTTTTTCCCCTTAAAGTTTTATTAAAATCAGTCCCTTGGTTCAGAAAAAGTACAAATATAAACTTTGGTAAAAGATGAAAGGAGTTCATTAATCTGATGAGACAACTTTTTTTAATTACTTTCTGTTTTTCATTGGGGAGATAAAATAGCCTTCTCTAAAATTACATTATTTTTGCACAAATTAACCTCATTGTCTAGATATAAAATGTGAACTAGAAGACATACTGCGTAATGAGACCTTCTTATTGTCCATTTTAATCAGTCAAAGCAAAAAATGTGAAGTTCTGCTGCAGTGCACAGCAGTGTTGCAGGACAAAGGGCACCGTCTGATACATTCACTCGTGGTTTTGGCTCGGTGATGTAATAACTTTGCTGCACTGCAAAAGCTTTTATTCCAGTGTAGATAGATTGCTGCTTCGTGTCCTCAAATCTAATGGGATTCAAAGTCAAGCATCTGTAAAGCCGGCTCACATTACATCGTTTTAATGCAACTGGCTCACAGCACCGCTGCCCTCAGTCCAGAGCTGCTTCTGCTCAGATTGCATGATGGGATGTTTTCAAGAGTTTTGCACACAATACAAATTAGATTTTGAATGAACTGGCGAGATGGTGTAGACTTTATCTTTGCATCAACTTTGTTTAAACTTTACTCTCTTTTTATTGCCTGGTGGGCAATCATGTCATTGACAGTCTGCAGATATTTGCACGTGTTTGTTTGCCTGGCTGTTAGCAAAATATCTCATGTTCAAATGGAGAAATGTGACCGATCACATCAAACTAAGGATAGGCCACTATAGTGCATTGATTAAAACACTTGGAATAATTGCATTTTGTCAAAATTTAATGAATTTTACTTTATCAATGGGTCATTTAAATTAAATATCTGAAATGTGATATTAAAAAAACGTTTTTGAATTACTTTTTTGAGCAGTAGCTACAAAAAAAACATGATTTTGAGCAACAATGCTTTAAATCTTGTAATTTTCTCCAAAATCTAGCATTTTTTCCCCAGCTGGTTCTCTAAATAACTTAATTCAAGATGGTCACAACTAAAAATGATCATATAGCTTACTCAATTTGATATCTATGAAGTTAAAATTTGGGGTGGTAAAATCTTCTCCATCACTTACTCTGAGCGCTGAGAAATCACACAAGAAATCTTTGAAACTTTGGCACCAATGATAAACATCTCTTTTGGTAATGCTGCCTGCAGAAAATTTCCTTTAAAATACATAAAGATTCTAAAATAACCCAAACTAATTTTAGTTTATGTGAAGACTAGAGATTGTTTACAGAAGGATTTGGGTTTTTAGCAACAGAAACAAACAAGATGCTTCTTCTTCCTGCAGAGGGATTGTTGTTCACAGGTCGGTTCTGACAGACCAACACGAGACAGAGGAGGGCTTGATTCACAACCCTCATTAATAGTCGAAAGCAGTGGCACCACCATCTAATTATGAAACTCATCCATCAGCCATAACAAGGCCCGTCGTCGATATTTAGTTGGGCATAAAAGCCGGCGATGCTCTGCTTTATATGCTAAGCGAAATGCCACAAAGAATTTGCAAGTTCCCAATCTCTCCACTAATGGCTTTCCATAATTTAATGAATGATGTATTACACTGAATTTGAAACCTTGGAGAACTGGGGGAACAAGCTGGGAGATACAAACAAAAGTCACAGCCGGCAATTTACCCGATAAACTCCTGACCTCTGTGGCAGAAGCAGAGCGGGGAGGGGGAGGAAGTGCACCGCAACCTCGCCACAAACTGACGGGAAGAGCCGGGTGGCAATGTGTGTTTTTGTGATTGGCTGTCATTGGAATGCAAAGGCCAACTCTGTTGCTCGGTAATTAACACCTCTTAAATATGATGATCAAACTGATGGGCCGTGCATATCAGAGAGGAGAGAGAAGGTGGGCACCGGTTGATGTTATCAGTTTTTAAACACACACCAACTACACAACTGTATCTGTAATGAGCATTGTGAGCAAACACCGATGCAATTTTCTCTAAAGATAGAGGAGATTATTGGGTAAACCACTCTGAAATAATGATTACAGCACAAACAACTTGTCAAATCATCCTAAATGAATCACAGGAACAGATTTCAGATTTGAAGCAGCTGCTCTTTAACATTGTTTCCAAGCTCATGCGTGTTTTGTCGTTCATTAACAAAAACTAAGATTAGTGTTTGTTAGCGGGGAGATTTGTTCTCCTGGGTGGTGAGATAATATGCACCACCAACACACGTGCATTGAAATTCTGTTACAGGGCTGCAATTTTTCCCTCTAATGAAGCCATTACTTTGCTTGCATCAGATTTGGTAGCGTGAGGTTAATGGCTTCATTAGGCAACAAATCGCCACCCAGGGCTTATGTAACACACTTTGCCTTCGTCGTCTCAGCCATATTTCATTGTTTGCCATCTATGAAAGTATGATATTACGAGGGATACAGATTAACCCAGGCTAACAATGTGGTCTGCTTTTATAACTAAATGGGACTCAGAGCAACAATTTACAGAAAAATAACATTGATGATGAGTGGGGGGGTCTATACAGAGATCTGTGTGACACCAGAGATGGACGCAGAGGCAAAAGATTCATTGCGCTCCGATTTTGAAGAAAATGAGGATGGATGAGGATGGATTCTGTGCTGCTGAGTTAGCTGTTGTTTTCAAGGACGTGTTCGATGTCTCTTTCCAGCAGGCGGTTCTGCAAGCACAGTTCAAAACTGCCAATAAGGTGGAGTGATAATGTTTCTGTGTCTGAACAACTGGAGGGATTTTACTGAAACCTGCAGAAAGTGAACATTGGATGTACATCCTTAACTGATGAACTGTTAGAGTCAACACATTTCATTGATTGTTGAAGCTTTGTAGCTGGAATTCTTTCCATTCTTGCTTGATGAACTTCAGTTGCTCAACGGTCAGGGGTGTCTTCATAATGCTCCACTCATTTTCAGTGGGAGGCAGATGCTGACTGCAGGCAGACCAGTCTAGCACCTGCACTCTGTTACTACAAAGACACGCTGTTGGAACACATCCAGAATGTGTCTTCATTGTCTTGCTGAAATCAGCAGGACGTCACTAAAAAAGACGTGGCTTGGATGGCAGCATATGTTGCTCCTAAACCTGCGTGTATCTTTCAACATTAATGGTGTCTTCACAGATGTGACAGTTACCCACTAATACACCCCCATACCATAAGAGAGGCTGGATTTTGAACTTTGCGTTGATCCATAACAAAATTTCCTCTTCGTCCCAGAGATTTCCAAAAACAACTAGAAATGTGGACTCATCAGACCACAGGAGACTTTTCCACTTTGCATCAGTCCGTCTCAGATGAACTCAAGTCCAGAGAAGCCGGTGGTGTTTCTGGGCATTGTTGTATTGTCTTTGCATGATAGAGCTTTAACTTGCAGATGTAGTGATGAACTGTGTTCACTGACAATGGCTTTCTGAAGTGTTCCTGAGCCCATGCGCCAATATCTGTTACAGAATGATGTGGGTTTTTAATGCAGTGCTGCCTGAGGGGTCAAAGGTCACAGGCATTCAGTGTTGGTTTTCAGCCTTGCTGCTTATAATTGTTCAGATTCTCTGAATCTTTTAATGAGATTATGGACTGTAGATGATGAAATCCAGAAATTCTTTGCAACTGTACATTGAGAAACATTGTTATGAAACTGTTGGACTATTTGCTCACACAGTAGTTCATAAAGTGGTGAACCTCGCCCCATCCTTACTTGTGAACAACTGAGCCTTTCGGGGATGCTCCCCATATACCCAATCATAGAACTTACCTGTTTCTAACTAAACTGTGGAATGCTCCAAACAGGTGTTTTTTTTAGCATTCCTCTACTTTCCCAGTCATTTGTTGACCGTGTCCCAGCTTTTTTGGAACATATTGCAAGAATCAAATTCAAAAAGAGTATATATTTGCAAAAAAACAATAAAGTTTATCAATTTGAACATTAAACATCTTGTCTTTTTAGTGCATTTAATTGAATATAGGTTGAAAAGGTTTTGTGAATCTTCATATTCTGTTTCTATTTCTGCTTTCCACAACATGCCAACTTCATTGGAATTGGGGTTGTAAATTATTTTACGTATAAAACTAAAGACCAACAGCGCCTCAGTCAAATCATTTTGGGTCCTTTTTGCTTTGTGTGCTGCAGACATTGCATGTAAGAATGGCTTTCCAACTCTCTGCACATTCTTCAAGGAGCGCAGGAAGCCACATAAAAGGAGCATGGAGTTATAAAAACAATTACGGCATGATATTTGCAATGCATCTCATCCAGTCATGCTCTACAAACTTTAGGTTAAACTGTCAACGAGTCAGGGCTAACTCTGTGAGATGTTTAATTCATGCCTCTGTGTGTTTGACTCGTTCTGTTCTGGGTAAATGTGTGATAGTCACTATCACCATAATGGAGTTGGAGGGGGTTCTGTGGCAATAAAAATGATAATCAAGTGACAGACAGAGGCTGCATGGAGCAAATAACTATAAGGCTGCAGGGGTGAGTTTGGTGCCAGGAAAGCATTTTGGAGGGTGGAGCGTTCCTCGAGTTGTGATCTTATCTGAAATGAAAGGATGCTCTAAAACTAAAGGAGAGAAATTCTGTAAATCCTGGTTAACCTCTGGCTGGAGTCAATCCGGTTCTTGCTTGACAGAAAATCAGAACAGATGAAAAAGGTATTTCTGTTTTATGAAAACAAATTATTTTAAATCGGTTAGATTTGCCGCTTTTGCCACTCATCACCCAGTCAGAGGAAAGATTAAAAAAATATTTTATCAAAAACAAGGCAAATCTTAGCTTTCTGAGTTTAATTAAATTTTCAAACGTGGAAAACCGATTAGGTTTTTTTTTGCACATTTTTGGCCCTGGCTCTCCACAGAACACAGCTCTGGCTTCCACAAAAGAAGAATTTATTTAAAACTGCTTTGGGAAAGATAAAACTTTTTTTCTACTCCACATTTAATTAACAGCCAACAAGATATTCAGAATGTCTATATTTTTCTCTGACCCGATGTCTGCTTTAGAAGAAAAATTATTTTCTCTGAATTTTGATAAAGTGGAATTAAAAGCAAGGATAATTTTTCCTCTTTTTTTTTTGGCACCACAATCGGAAAAAACTCAGAGTTGATTTTGATAGTTTGTACTTATGACGAAGCGTCTATAAAGTAGTTAAAAAAGTATTTACTTTGAATTAGCAGATATAAAACTATTAATATTAATAATATAATAATATTAATAATATATAAATATTCCTCAAAGAGTCATGATTACATAAAAGTGGTAAGAAATATCTGTTTACAATAAATGTTGCCATCAGTGGTTAAACACTTTGCTGAACTCCAATCTAAGAAGTTTTATAGGCACCAGTTTTAAGACTGGTTGTTTTTTCATCTGCACAGTTAAAATACATCAAATTACTTCAAAAATACATAAAAAACTCAGACTGAATTGAAGCGATACAGAAAGACACAGTGATGAGAGGAAGTTCGAAAGCATCCGTGTCTGTTTCTTGTTTTCTGAGAGTTAAACCACTTGAGATGCTGTAAGAAAATAATGAAATGCCTCACCAGTAGGTGCTAGGCTAAGTTAATAAGCTCAAATGAGGCATGAAGCTAACTAAATTAGTACCAATGAGCTGAAAGGCGATTAGCAGTCGTATCAGTTGTGAAGTTCTCTCTAAAGTTGTTTTTCAAATGAAGCTTGGATAAAACTAAAACAAAGTCTGCGTGCTGGGTGATTTGTGAAAACAGACAGCAGAAAATCAAGAAAAAATTTCATTTAATTAAAAAACAAAATAACTATATACAATATAAAACAAAAAAAATATACAAACCAATAATCAAAATAAAATGAAAGGTAGCAGAAGAAGAATAAATCTTATAATGTCTGCCCCTTTTGTCCCCAAAGTATATTCACACAAAAATAATTTACAAAAAATCCATACTAAAATAAAAATTAAAAAACATCAACTCAAACAACATTTCATATAGATTCACATTATACTTTTCCGTATACCTTCAAAAAACTAGCTTTTATCTTTCTCTTAAATATGTATGTAGATTTGGCATTTTTAACATCATCCTCCAGACCATTCCACAATCCTATACCCTGAATTAAAGTGCATCTTTCTTTTAAATTAGTGCAAAACCAAGGCTTCACAAACATTTCCATCCCTTTAAGATAATAACTCTCTCTCTTAACAAAAATTACTTGAATGTTGGAAGGTAACATGTTTTTGAAAGCCTTATACATAAACAGTAGAAGATTATAATGAACTTAATCATAGAATTTCAAAATTTTCAGTTGGCAAAATAATGTATTTGATGGATGGCTGTAATGTTTTCTAGTGATAATTCTTTTGGCTCTTTTCTGTAAAATAAAAATAGGATTTGTAGTTGTTTTACAAGCTTTACCCCAGACTTCAACACAATAAATTAAATGTGGAACAATTATTACATTATATAACATAAGCAGAGCTTTGTCATTGAATAACTCACTCACTTTATACAGAACTCCAATAGATTTAGATATTTTTGTTCTTAATAAATTTATGTGAGGTTTCCATGTCAGCTTTTCATCAATAATGACACCCAGAAACTTCACCTCACTGTCTCTACAAATATCAACACCATCGACTTTAAATGAAGCATCTACACTTGTCTTTCTGTTACTAAATATCATGTAATTCGTTTTATCCAAATGTAATGACAATTTGTTAAGTTGAAACCAATTTTTGTATTTTCTCAAATTCTGTCTGTACCATCTCCAACATTTGTTCTATATCTTTACCTAAACAATAAAATGTAGTATCATCAGCAAACAAAACACATCTAAAAAGACCTTACACATTTACCAAGTCAAACAACTTAGGTCCAAGTACAGAGCCTTGAGGGACTCCACATGTGATATTACAAAGTTTAGATCCTACATCATTTATTTGAACAAACAAAAAATGTCAGAATGGCTACAACTCTCTATATTTTGAGCTCAAATGGTGTGGTAGCTGAGAGTTATCAAACACGTTTCATCTTCCTGCTGTCTTTACCGTATTATTTCACAACAGCCCATTTTTCTGAGGACACATAAGGTGGTTGTTTACATGTAAATGATTGGTGAAAGCTTTATGTTGCCAGACCCAGTTTGCCCCGGAGAGATGGTTACATTATACTTTTATGATTCCTGTCCCAAGCTCAGAAACAATGATCTCCTTTGAGGCCATGATGAATCCACAGATGAGATATTACAGAGAAACAGCTCAAATCAATGGATAATGAAAACCAATCAATCACGGGTAGGTAAGCTGGGCATGTGTGGCAACAAAGCGTGCTCCTCTGGTCTCTGGCATCTGTTTGATTAATGCATCGTCTCGCTTCACGTGGAGTCCGGGGCTCCCATAATGCATTGCTGCCCACTGTCTGGAGACTTAATTTTCCACAGTCTCAGTCCTCCAAACCCTCTCCGTCCTCTCACAGCTTTGTGTGATGATGCCTCCCAGCTGACCGTGGCTGTAATGCCACTATTAATAGTGTTGCCATAGTGATTAATCACAAACCCTCACTGAGACAACTCTCATTTTGCTACTGGAAAGAATAGATTTCTGGAGGAGCGCTTTCTGTTGCCCTTGGTTTGACTCACAATGACTTCATAACACCTGCATGAAGTAGCATTTAAATGAATCACAGTTTCAGATCATAAACAGCTGACGAATTTCTATTTAGGGAATCATTTGTAGCTTATCATCGCACAGCTGGAGGTGACACTTTGTTTAACAAACGAGATAAAGTGTGACACAAAAGATGGGATGAGTTGTGAGGCAAATTGGCTCAGTGCAGTAAAAAATATCCAGCAAAAAGTTAAAAAAAAAGAAATGAAAAATTGAAAGTGTAACAAAGCAGGGCTTAAACACCAATGAAGATCTGTTGAACATGAGTTAAATAAGAGATTTTAGCTCCAGCTGATAGAACAAATGGCACATTTTAGCAAATGATTATATCATTTAGAGGCTTTGAACTGACTGACTGCCAGCCTGTCCAGGGTTGTATTTAGCTTTACTCAAAACGTTTTCTTTGTATTGTGTAGTATTGTTCATCTTATTGCCACTGTTGTTGTCAGTGTTTGGGAAGTTCTGGGCTTTCCTTCCTTTTTCTGTCTTTGAATTATTTTTGGTTCCTCAGGTGTAGCTGTGGACAGAGGCTATGCTTTTTTTCTCGCCCTTTAGCATTGCCTAGCATTAGCTAGCTGTAGACTGCCACACCTGTTGTTCATCTACTCATTATAAGGGGTACTAGGACCAGCCTGGACCCACTCTTATAGCCAAATTGCTGAGAAACTACTGACCTTGTAACTTTCCTATTGAACTCTCTGGTGCTAAAGCTGTGGATGGCAACCAAATACACAATATTCATCCCTGTGGAACTCCTATTTACCTTGCACTTAAGAAAAGACTCACCTGAGACTGGAATTCTCCTCCACTACCTCTCATCTACAATGAATTAGGAGTCCATCACCTTAAACGCTCGGCCACCTCATCTACAACTCACCTGCCTGCCCACTCTCCACCGCTGCTCTTCACCTCACATCCTGTGATGTAAGCATGCCCACATGGATCTGTTTAAGGAAAACAAACATCCATCCATCCGTCCACTATCTATACCCGCTTCTTCCTTGCAGGGTCACGAGGGTCACTGGTGCCCATATCCAGCAGTCACAGTGCGAGGGGAGGGGTACACCCTGGACAGGTTGCAAGTCCATCACAGGATACAAACAATAAGTCTTATATTTTTAATGATTTTTCACTAGATTTTTGTGTATGTGGTAAAAGTCTAATGTTAGGATTAGGGTTAATGTGGTAATAATGTACACTTAGAACAAAAAGTGAGGGAGTTTGTGTGTGGCTTATTTCTTTGTTGTAACAAAGTTTCTTGGTAATAGATTGTATATGTTCGGAAAACATGTTAATTTCCCTTTTAAATGATGCCACATTTGTAAGGAACACGCATTTGTGGGTTGAGCAGTAGAGCTGAATGTGGGTTGCTCATGTGATAAATTTGCCAAACAGTTTATTCTGCTGTTTCTATTGACACATGTTTTGAGCTTCTGGTACCCCCAGGTGCTGCCAATCAGGTGTCTGATGTAAGATTTATTATCCAGGAGCACTGATACAACATAGACATAATCTACCAAACACTAATTACTTTTAAGTTTATATCAAAGTAAACAAAGTTAAAAAAACTACAGTTTTTAGCATTTTTCCACTTAAAAATAAAATATATGTGTTCTCACACAAGGAGGATTTTGGTATCATAGCAACACCTGGCATCACTGACTAGTCCTTGGTTCTGATTGTAATACATTTAGAGATGCTCTTCACACGGGCACTGTTTGGCAAATCTGAGTGTTTTTCAGAGTGACATAAACTCGATATAGATGAAAAACATAATGTACATATAGTTTAACTTTTACACTAAAATTAGAGCAGGTTTAGTCAGGATGTCTATGGATATCTAAGGTTTTCAAATAAACCAAACCAATTAAGTCAAATTTAGCAGGACATAAAAATATGATGGTAAAACAGAGAACTGGATGGACTGCTTGAGAACATTTGTATACTTAAAAAGCACTTCCAAAGGTTAGACACACAAGACAGCATCTTTTCAAAAAGTTTGTTCCCATCAGAACAGCTGCTCTCTTATAACCTTTAAGACAAGAGTGTGCTCCTGCCACCCAAATGATCATACGTGGAAAATTACAACCACTTCAGCCACGCTTTTATTAACAAACTCGCTGACAGACTGCCACTGAGAGTCTCTTGAAAGGCTGTCAGAGGCTGCAGTCCTTCAGAGAGAAACGCTTATAGATTTATATAAAGACTCAAGCAGATGTCCCAGAAGTTAAAGAGCGTCTGAATCAATGCACTGAATCAAGATCATGTTCTTGTCCTTGTAAGGAGCACAAGGAAGCAAAGCTGTTGAAATTAACTCATCGTACCCTAAAAGCGTCTTGCTTAACGGGTCCCAGAATTAAACAGATGCTCGTGCTCCAAAAGAGGAAAATAATGTCCCATTTTTGCCAATTAAGAAAGCTTAATCTGAAAAAACTCTAAATCTGTGTCATCTGGGGTTTTATAAATTAAATTCTCTTATTTTCATTCTGAAAGCAACCCCTCCTTAGAGTAATTTTTGTCACTGCCTGTGTTTTCTGTCGGGTTTAAGCTGCTTAAACATCATAAATTCACTGAGATGGATAATGGAACAAGATGAGATCTCATTCGTTTGAATGAAAGCTGCTCAGTGACATGCAAAACATTTTCAAAACCTCCTCGAAATTTGCAGTGTTTGACTCAAAGAACACAGAACCCTCAGAGCTGCAGATGTTCATCATCAGTCCCCTAAAACAAAATGATCACATTTATAAAAAGTAAATAAAGCAGATGGCTTTCTGTTCAAACCCCTTGTTTGATCAAAACAGTCTTTTTGAAGAGAAATAGATTCATTTTAATTGGATGAAACACCTAAAACATTTTTTTCAAGAACAAGAGTCCCACTTGTCTGAGACGAGCTCAGAACCAGAGATCAGCTTCAGTTTTGCAGCCAGAATCAGGAGCATCAATTAGCCGAAGAGGCAGGAGACCGGACGCACAGCAAGGTGACTAACATCACTTTGCTGTGCAGATATGTGGAAAACCAGTCGCACTGTGAGCAGCATGAAGTTAGATCATTTAAAAATATCTTTGACAGACTTCATTAACAAAAGACACACACCAGTGACAAGAGTTGTTTTGATGAAGTGAGTGCTCTGCATGTGTTTATCAAAGAAATCACATTTTGATTGAACGGAAATATCTTCTAACAAGATTTGGGCATTTAAAGGATTTTTATCTAACTTCAATTTTTAGATAAAATGCGACCTTGATTCTTGAAGCTTTGTCTCCAAATGACAGACTGAATTACTTTTCTAATGTTTACGGCAATTTGTTTTAAGAGGCGCATCTTTTCTAGCAGATACGGTAGTTCCTGCATCTACGGGGTGTCAAGTGTAAATTAAATGTTAAAACATTTCACAAACATATTTTTCATTATTTAGCTCACTGTTCTTACATTTAGCTAATTTTTACCAAGTGTCAAATTTAAATGTTAAAAAATATATTTAAATATTAAATCCTAAATCTAAATGTAAAAGTTAAACCTTAAATGTT
>JARVJO010000061.1:4718643-4779666 GCA_031762555.1 Cynodonichthys magdalenae
TGTTAAAAAATATATTTAAATATTAAATCCTAAATCTAAATGTAAAAGTTAAACCTTAAATGTTGAAGTTCACATTTTGGTATTTTGGAATGGAATGCAGCCTTTGCTGTTGTTGCTCGGCTCGTGTTATGACGTCATCATCCTGAGACAATAACAACCACTAACGCTCCAACGCAGCTAAAGCTTCCCTACAAGACATCAAACTTGCAGTCATCAATATTGTTTTTTATGAACACATTTTTATTTAGATTTTAAATATTGTCTTTAGTGTTAGAATTGTTAGCATAAGTTAGCATCAGCTAACCCAGATGATGTCATCATCCTGTAATAAACATCAACAATGGCCGCTGATAGCTACCACTAGCCACTGCTAACATTGCTGAAGATGATATTTAAAATGTAAATTCAAAATGTGTTTATAAAACAATATGGGTGGTCCCTGTGGTCCAGCAGTTTGAAGTGCAGCTCAGACACCAGCCATAACTGCAAGTTTGATAGATTTAAACATTTAGATTTAGGATTTAACATTTAAATACATTTTTTAATATTTAAATTTAACATTTAGTAAAAATTATCTAAATCTAAGACCAGTGAGCTAAATAACAATAAAATGTTAGTGAAAAAATTTTAACACCCAAAAAGTGAGCTAAATAATTAAAAAAATATGTTAGTGAAAGTTTTTAAGATTTTATTTTACACTTGGTGCCCCATATGTATCAGGCACGTGGTTCCTCTCTGCAGTGACAAGCTGCCATTCTAAAGACTGGTACAGGCTTAAAAAGACAATATGATGCATAATGAAAATTGTTGCAAACAAAATTATATGTTTAGTATTTTAGGATAAATTTTGTCTGATGTGTTTCTGTTAAAACTTGATTAAATGAAAAAAGAAAATTCTGGCCCTCAATGTGCCTGTGATGTGCAGGGGGGGTTAAGGGGGTTATGACCCTCACAATACTTTGATCCAGTCAATACACCCCCCCACCCCAATAAAATGACATAATTGCTCTTACACAATAGAAATTAAATTGTTAAGTACACAGCTGCAACTCTCTTGTTGTCTTTAGGTAACTTTGACCGGATTTCAAAATTTACGATGTCATATATGTACATTTAAGCATAATTGCCAGGTAAATGCATACACTTGGAAAATTTAGATATTTAGGTATTTCATTTAATACATTCTAAAAATGTAATATCTGTTACTGTTGGAAAAAATGGGGTGGAAGGTAAAGGAACCCTTTTCTTAATTGTTGAATTGATGCCAATTAGAAAAGGTGTGGAGTAAATACAAGGGAAAACAGGTAAGTTAAGTAAATCATAAAGCATTACAATGTATTTTACCCCAAAATATCTAGAATCGTTTTACAAAAATAAATGATTCAATAAATAAATAAATACACAGAGTGCGCAACCCCTCAATGGTAGACCAAAAGTTACGCTCTTGGACATGCATATCCTTCAAATATAAAAAGTCAAAGTGAAACATCTTTATATTTAAGAAACTTAACATAAAGCACATGCTTTTAACTATTTTATCACATAACTGGCATATTTTCCTATGAACTTGGCTCAGCCAAAGTGAAACAGGAAGTGACATCAAAGGGGATTGGGACTGGTTTTTATGTATTGAAACAACATTATTTGAACCCCGACTCTTCTTCATCTCTCTGATAGACTCAAAATAATTTTAAGAAACATCAGAATCTTCTCTACAGTCTGTGTTGTTTGCTGTTGTAGCTGACATTCCCCTTTGACATCACTTCCTGTTACTTCACATGTGAATATCTCAACAACTGTTTGTCTCAGCGATGTAAAATATTTTTTGCAATATGTTATCAATGTTATCTTTCCAAAAATACAATTGAATTTATTACAAAAAAATTGATGTCACAGGCACTTTAAAGCTTTTCTAAAAAGTAGAATCAATAATAACTGCTCTTAATGGCTGAACAAACTCCAAGACTAATTTTAGAGCTGAAGAGAAATTTGTTTAAAGTGTCTTCAGAAAAAAAGTAAGTTTAGCCCCAAGTGCTTAAAATGGACAAACATAAGATTATTAAAATTGTGAGCAAATATCTTTGCTATTGGTTTTTATTGCTTTCTCTCAGCTCTTCAGAGGCCACACACACAAAAACAGCGTGCACAAGCAAAGCTGGGATTAGTCGATAATGGCTGGCATCAATATGACTCTAATGTCATTTCATGATGCATCCTGATCGTTACTGGCCTCGCAAAGAGTGGTCCTCAGCTCGCCGTAATGACTCTCATGTCAGGAAAACAAATGGTATTACTCAGCACTATTAAATATTGCTGTTATTTCTGTGACAGTGGAGCATAGGGGAGCAGTCAGCTGATTTTTTTTAATGTGTTGCTTCGCACCAAATGGGAGCAAACATGCTTTCTCATCAGTGATAAACATATTTTACATATTTAAAAAGAGTATTGAGGCAATACATTTATTTTAGTTGGAGGAAAAAAACAACATGTCTGTTATTTCTGCTGTGCATTGCGACAAACAGACAGGTTATTATTGGTTTAACAGAGGTGCTGGTACCTCTGTGGAGAGCAACTGAGGGTGATAAAATAAAAAAAACAACAAAATTTAGCTGGAAGGTGTCACTGCATGTTCGCACAGATCAGATAAATAAGGAAAAGTAAAATAGCGAGTGGTGCAAAAAAAAAAAAAAAAAGAAATCTAAGACAGATTTGTATTAATTAGCTGTTAGCATGAGGTGTTTTATAACAATGCTTGAGCTGAATGTGAGACTCCCTGTTCTGGTCCAAACTGGTTTTCCTCTGTTTCACTGCAGCAGTTAATATTTAGAGGAGTAATTATGAAATGATGACACCATTTTATTGTAATAAAATCACTTTGCAGCTGCAGTTCTCTGCAGGAAGATGCTCACATCTACACTCTAAAAATGAACGGTTGGATTTACTTAACCATGTTATGTCAACTGGTTCCACTTAACTGAGTTGAGTAAATTCAAAGCAATATACCAGTTTTTTAACCAAAGAACATGAGTATGTTGCTTTGAATTTACTTAACTCAGTTAAGTGGAACCAGTTGACATAAGTAAATCCAACATTTCATTTTTAGAGTGTAGTATGTGGTTTTCATCCAACATGCATGTTGGACTCTTGACTCTATGATGGACTGGTGACTTGTCCAATGAGCCTGTTTTTTACAAAAAAGTTGAATTTTGTGTTCTCATTTTCTTACAACTTAATTTTATTGTAGACAGAAAAAAGCAAGAAAACATTGAGTTTCAAGGCAAAACTATCAACCATCATCTTATGTTTTACGTTTGATTGTAGTTTTCATTCTGCATGGCTGAGCTGATGATGCCATCACTCAATGGTTGGACTCGGAGCCTGCTGTAGTCAGAAGGTCACCGCTGTCATTCATTATATGTGGTGCATTAAAAGCCTTTTGAAACTTGTCTGACAACTGGTTATTAAAACGGACATCGTCCCTCTGAGAGCACTGGAGGATTTTGGGTAATGAGGGAAATAGGCCGGCAGTGTCCTCCAGCTCAACTCATCCTCCATCAGTGCTGCTGGAGACGAATGGCTGTCTGCGTAATGACTAATTTAGCAGTGAGGCGAGAACAGCGTCTCAGTCTGCCCTTCTCTGCGCTCTGCAGGAAATCACAGCGTTTAGAAAACTCTTGTTAAAACTCTGATTTCTCTTATATGTTACATGCGTAAAAGCCTGGATGTAAAATGTACTTTGGTGCGTTCAGTTCAACTCAGTTAAATTACACAGAGCCAAGTCACAACAAGAATCAGCTCAGGCTGCTACACTAAAAAAAACAAGTCTAAATCTAAAATCTGATTCTGGCCCAGATTTAAAACCAATTATAATCGTTCAACCCTGTGATAATACATTCTGCTGTAACAACAGGTGGGTGTTGTTGAGTGAGGACCCAGGTGTTCAGGTGTGCATCTGTGGAACACCATCAAACCTAGGTTCAAACTGGGGTTCTGGACCCCCACCAACGACAGCACAGGATCAAGCAGATAAGGTGTCCTCTAGAACAGGGTTTTCAAAACTTTTTCATGCCAGTGCCCCCCAAACATTATTAGCTTCTGACTGGGGACCCTCGTTACAAACCGACAAACATCCACCCATCCATTATTTTTAACCGCTTCTTCCTTTCAGGGTCACTGTTCATTTCCAGCAGTCAGCAGAAAAACAATGCTACAAAATATGTAAAAAAATCATAAACTTTTAGAATGTTTCAACTTTTATTCACTATTCAACACATTTTACATTTGTTTAACATCAGAATTTTATTAACTAACATGTTTTAAACATGGCAGCACGGTGGCTCATAGAGCTGATGCCTCTCAGCAAGAAGGTCGCCGGGTCAAATCCCGGCCTGGGGACCTTTCTGGGTAGAGTTGGTATGTTCTCCGGGCACTCTGCCTTTCTCCCACGGACCAAAAACATGACTGTTTGGTTAATTGGGAACTCTAAATTGTCTCTATGTGTGTCCCTGTGATGGACTTGTGACCTGTCCAGGATGTCCCCCTCCCCTCGATATGGGCATCAGTGACCCTGAAAAGAAGAAGAGGGTATAGATAATGGATGTTTTAAGCATTTTTTTATATTCCCACTGAAAAACAACTTTTCATCAAACTGTTGCAAACTAAAACAGGACAAAAGAAATCAAACTTCTCTTAAACTTTTTACAAATAACATTTTATTATAAATTATATTTTAAAATGACTGAAAACAGATTTGATTTTAATGATAATGATTTAAAACAATTATTAGATTTAATAATTGATATTATTTTTGCATTTTACAGCTTTCCGAGGCCCCCTAGCGCCCTCTGGTGGCTCTAAAACAGAGGCGCCCACCATGTTTTAGAGGTTTGACTTTGACACAACTGATTTGTATGAATGAGTGATTAGTGAATCTAAAGACCCGCTGAGGAGCAGGAAACAACTAAAACATGCAGGATTAGTGGTTCTCCAGGACCAGGGTTGGGAACCTTTGCTCTAGAACCCCCTCAGACTCGGACACAGGCTGAGGGACGTGAAAGGTGTCCACCCAACACCCCAGATTAGGGAACAGGAACTTTGAGAGACATAGATGGGGGCTGTTGTGGAATATTTCTCAGGTAGACAGAAACGGTCTGGTTAACATTTTTAATGTTTGGATAAAAAACATCTAGTAAAAAAAGATAATTTTCTCCGTTAATGCCATCCAGAGATGAAAAGCTGCAGTGTTTGTTCCTGAGAGGCTCTGAGTGTAAAAGTGTCATCGTGCATGGAGGATGTAATTCAGGCTGACACAAGGGTTGGTTTCAAAACATTTCCAAACACCAGTACAGTGTAACAGTTTCTTTCTTTTGTGTGGAGAAATACATCTTTGTGTCTTCATGCTGCTGATGTGTGAAAACTTCACACATCAGAACAAAAAACAGAGAAGAGGATAAAAAACTAAAACATTCTCTTTGAGCTCTTAGTCACTGAAATGTTTCTCTGCCAGCTCAAAAACTGGGGCACGAGCGCATCAGTGGCTTTAGATTTTATTTTTTTACATTTCTTTTTACTTTTAAAGCAAATTCTTTAAACGTGCCATTCTTTGGTGCGGTTTTGATCTTGTCACGATGCTCTCACACACACAAAGAAACGTTTCATGGTCGAACCAGTGGAACCTTGCATTTGTTCTGGAAGAATGTGCAGGATTCTAAAGCATCAGATTTAGATTTAGAGAGGTTGTTGAACTAACAAACTCTTCAAGATTTATGTTTAAAATTATTTAATTGATCACAGTGTTTAGTTCACTCTGTTGTTTGTTAGCAAAATGAATAAATCACTGAATAGATTTTAAAGAAATCACTTAATTCAATATGGCTGCTATAGTTAATATTAGCTGCAACAGAAATGGTTAAAACTGTCAAATTTATAAATTTTAGGCTAAAAGTTGTGTTTTAATATTAGGTAATAGAATTACATTCCAACAAAACCTTGCTGTGAGAGATTTTAGATTTTGCTCAGAGGCATAATTTATTGCAATTCAGGAAGCTTTCTTGGTAGTGAAGCTCACACCCGGGCAGACTTTTCTAAAAATCTCTCTGTTCTTTGGTTTCCTCATTACCAAACTCTCTCTGGCTCTGCAGGCGGCTCTGACTGCAGCATCCGTCAGGCGCTGCGCTGAAACTGGGTTGAGTCAAATCATGGAGAAAACATTTACCTTAACAAACTTTACTCTCTTTATTTCTGCACTTCCTTTACAAACAGAAGTCGTCGCTCATTCATCAGCAGGAAAAAGACTAAAACTGTCAATGGTTTATCCTAATTTCTTTCTGCAACTTAATAAAATACAGGTTATTTTTATGAGAAAGTCTTTTGTTTTCTGATATATTATGAAAATCCTATAACCTGATAACATTTGCTAAATTCAAACAATAAGTTTTTAACAAACTTGGAGCAAAAACCAGACTGTTCAACAAGAAAAAGTTTAAAAAGATGGAAAGTGTAAGAGGAGAACAAGGGATGCTTTATAAGGATTTTAGTTGTTTGTGTTAATAATAACATTATAAAACTTTAGATTAGATTTCAGCCAGGGGCGGAGCTAGGTTTTTTGCCGGCTGTGGCACAGGGGTGGCCTAGGTGTTTATTAGGGGGACACATACAATAAAGAAAATCACTCTGGATTTGAAAATTCAAGATGGCCACCACAGCTAAATAATTCCAAATGGCTTTAATTCAGCCGTTTTAATAAATATTGAGCTGTAATTTGTGTGATAGTAGCTAAGAATGACCCCAATGTTGATTGATGATGCTAATACCAAATTAAGCTAACCACTAATGTTAATTTTACAAAGAGCTGTAATTCAGCGGTTTTTTCAACAGACACTGCTGAACACTTATATACAGTAGTATCAGAGAACAGTCTAACAAAATCTAAATACAAATACGAAATCCGAGAACCCCACCCATTTGTTAATTATTTGGGGGTGGCACCTGGGGTGGCCAATCAGTTGCCAGAGGTGGCACCCCGGCTACCCCTCTGACTCCGCCCCTGATTTCAGCTACAACATCAAAGTTTAGCTCAATATTTGTAACATTATTATTTTTTTAACATTATGACTTTTTTATGTTGGCTAATGTCTCTTTGTTGGGATGGGCATCTGGAGAAGGTGAAAACACAAATACCCAGATACAAGCAACAAATATCATCTGCCTTTGATTTTGGCGGCAGGAGATAAAAGAGAATGTTTTTCTTTTGACTGCATTGTTTGACCAAACTTTCATTGTGAAGAACAGATGCTAAAGCCTGTCCTTAATTTATAATTGGAATGCTTTCATTCAAACTAGTTTAAGAATGAAAAAAGTATGTATTTATTTGTTTTTTTAATTACAATTCTAATCTGTCCTGGTCACATTCTCCCTGATTCTCGGTGACAGTTTTGAATTCTTGTTCTTTAAGTTAACTCTAGAAATAAAACATTCCCACATTTTCTTTTTCAAAAACTACATTTCAGTATGAATTCACTCGACAAGCCGAGCTGATTTGCATAATTTTCTCTGCCACCCTTCCAGGGTCGTGGCGAGGAAGGAGAGTTTCTGCTCCACAAAATGCAAATGTGAACTTTGCAGAGAGTCTAACTCTGATGCTCGGGTCTGTTTGGTCATCTGGGAAAGAACAAAAGGACCAAATGATGTGCTGCCGTGTCTGACAAGGCATCAATTTGTGATTTCAGTGGGTGGTTAACAAGAGTGCTGTGAACACTCCACCTGGGGAAAAAGAAAAATCAAAATAAAAGAATAAAAACACAGAGGAGGTCGTGCTTAGCTTCATGGGTAAGGAAGTGCAGGATGAAAGAAGTGATGCATTCACATGATGTCAGTAATTTTCTCTCAGAACTGAAATGTGGATTTTTTTAAATATTTATTTCTAAAAACACAGGAATAACTTATTGAACTGGATGATTCTCAAACATAAAAAATTGTTAAAATGTAGGAAATTTGGTTTGATCATCCAGAAAGGCTGGCCATACAGACACTTTTGGAAACTTCTTGCATCTGATGAAACAAGCTAAAACTCAAGATCCAAAACCATCACAACCTTCTTTAAGTGTTTCTAATAAAGATAATATGGAAAATTTGATTTTTTCACCCTACTGGCTGGTGGTAAGCTGGTGCTGATGATCTCAGCTACATACGTGATCACGTGTGTGATGAAATGCGTGTCGTTAAACCGCAGATCAGATGAACTCCAATGAATAAGCCACAGACTGAACGAGTGACGGAAGCAGCGGCGACATTAATGCAGCTTTATGTCATCGTTTAGCAGTTTGGTTTCAGTTTCATCAATCCTCTCTGTCTGTTTGGGGGACGTGCAGCGATATGACTCCATTCCTGCAGCTGATTCATATTCTGAACAAACACTGCTTGTTGAATACTGACCAGATTTATTTGTGAATTATTTGTGACTTGGGGTCTGTGGGGAAAGTAGACAATTCAAAGCATCAGACAGAACTACTGATAAAAGGCTTTTTGAGAAAATATCTTAAACCAATTTTGAAGCAGGCTTTGAGCTACATGTGATGATCCTGGAGGCTCCAAACATGACCCAAATGTTAAACATCAAGCAAAAGCAGATTGGTGGTGGGGCGGAAAAAAATATCAATTTTATTTATTCATAAAAGTTAAACAAAAACATAAAACTGCCAAATAAACCGGGAGTCAGACTCATCAGAAGAACTGAAAGAGTTTTTAATTTCCAGGGGGAACGGGGGGTGCTGAGTGACTGAAGCCTCTTAAGCCCATAGTGCTCAGACGAGCTGGTTGTGGGTGAGTTGGGTGGGTGAGGTTATGGAGGGTTTTGAAGGTGAATTGCAGGATTTTCTAGGAGATGTGATATGGAGCCAGTGAAGACGCTGCAGGACAGGTGTTGTATGACTGGTGGAAGGGGTTCTGGAGCTGAGTTTTGGACCAGCTGGAGTTTATGGATGGATTTTGAAGGTAAACTGAAAATTAAAAGAGTTGCAATAATCTAGACGTGATGTGACTAAAGAGTGAACCAGAATAGCAGTACTGTTGGGTGAGAGGGATGGACGGAGACAAGCGATGTTACAGAGGTAAAAGTAGGCTGAAGAAGTGATATTATGGGATTTAAATGATTACATATTTACTAGGATAACACCCAGAATCCTAACCTGAGGGACGGGGTAAACTGAGGTGCTGTTGATGAGAATGGAAAAGTTGCTGTCCACTAAGGGTGGCAATGAGACTGTTTTGTCACTGTTTGGTTTGAGGAAGTTTCTGGTTAACCAGGATCTGATATAAAGGCGGTCAGAGAGTGAGGTGGGAGAGTGGAGGTAGGGGTGGTGGAAAGACAGAGCTGAGTGTCATCTGCGTAACAATGGAATTGGATATTATGTCTTCGAAAGACAAGTGGAAGAAGGTAGATGATAAAAAGAAGAGGGATGAGGACAGAACCTTGTGGAACACCGGAACAGAGAGGGGATGGATAAGAGCTAAATGATTTTAATTGAATAAACTACGGTCAAAAAGGTATGAAATATACCAGTTAAAGGGTGTGTCTGGAATACCAATATGTGATATTATTGGGTGTTTACAGGGTACTTTTGGGGTACCTACAGAGTATATACAGGGTAAATTACAAAGTAACTCCAGGAGCAGAGCTGTTTTATACATTGACATGTTTGCTGTGCCTCAGTGTGGCTTTATGTTAAACACCTCTGGGCTGCTGTCCATCAGTGTTCACACATTTCTTTACTTTCACCTGAGCGTTTAAGATCCTGACATTATTACTGCTGTGAGTAAACGGTTCTAAATAACTTTTAAACATAAAGGAAAATGTTGTTTTTTTACGACTCCATTCCCTACTGCATCTGTTGAAGCTCTTGACTTTAAACACTTTTATTCACTTTCAGAACTTCGTTTTATAAAAGACAAAAATAAAACACATTTTAGCTTTCCTGAATTGTACAGTGGTGCCACTTCACGGGTTTAAGATCTAAAAAAACTCTGAGGTTTCAATTCAACAGAATCCACAGGTGCATCGGTGACGGTGAAAATCCTGCTGAGGTCCACGCTGGTCCTTTGTCAAGGTTAACCGAGACACAAAAGGAACAGTGTTAAGGTCACTTGTGCTTTTCATGCTGTGACAAGTCAAAGTGCCTCCTTGACAAAGGTCAGCATGTTCATGTTTTTCTTCTGTGTGATGGGGTTATGAGCACCACAAAGCGCTCACAACTCTGATAAAGTCAAACATATCTGATGTCCTGAAGGAATCAAGTCTTGGTCCAGGTGACTGCCATGGAAATAGTACAAATGTTAAACTTGACCATATAATGAGCTACTTGTTGCTACTTGAGCTAGAATATGAACAGGTGTATCTAAATGTTCAAAGCAGGAAGGATTTCATGAGGCTGTTTCTCAGACTGTTATGCAGAACAGAAACAGGATCAAGTCTTTGTTCTGTTCTTTGAAAATGTCTGTCAGAATGACTCATTTAAGTTTTGGCTACTTGAACTTGAACATCTCAACTCCTCACTGATGGATCAAAAAGCCTCTAAATTCTGCCTTTGCCCCCGCTGCCTGAGTCACTCTTTCACCGCCGCCTTCCTTTTATTTCTCCTTTTAGAAGTTTTCTGTCACCACCACTTCTGACTCCCTGAGGTTATGCCGCCTTTTCAGTCGCAGAGTACCCCACTGGTACACCCAGTAAAATACAAACAAAAAGCCAAGACTTTCAAGGCAGTCAAACGTTTGCCTTTGTTGGGAATAAAATACTGGCTTTGAGGTACAAATATAAATGTTTCAGATAATTTATCGTGTCACCAAAAGATCCTGCACCTTATATAAAAGTGCATCAAGAGAGAAACTAAATAAGGAGATTTATACCACTCTGTCAAAGAAGTGAATCTAATGCATTAGCTCCATGTTGATGTGTAAATGGTTTGAGATATTAAATGTGCCTGGTCTGAAATAAAGTAAAAAAAAACTGTGATGGGCTGAGTTTGATCAGGAGTCACAGGAATTATTAGAAAAATAGTTTTTATATTTTAACCCAAAAAATTATACTTCTGATATTAAATCCTGAGCTCATAAAAGAGGTCAACATAACAAAACAGAACTGACATTCTGGCTGATCAGATCATTACAACACAATAAGGATAACTAAACAATACAATTGTAAAATCATAGCGTGTTCAGTTACTCCAATGTGTGTTTAGAACAAGGAAGTAAATACAGGATTAAGACTTGAATGTAAATGTAAGAAACAAAGCCATACAATACCCAGCAGCCGGACCAAAACCACAACCATTCATTTTTATTTGTAAGTCTGGCCAAGAACCAGGAAATACAATAGCATTTAACAGCCAGCTTCAGGATCTGATCCCTCCCTTTGAATATTACGCCGATGGGGGCCGTTTCATCTCCCTACTCAGAGATCAGATTCTCAAACTTCCTGCAAGCTAGTGATCAATTACATATGTTAGTGTATTTTTAGGTGTGTGTTGACTAAGCTTTTTCACAATTTAATTATAAAAATAGGTAATCACTCAAAATTGATTATCAAAACATTTCAGAATATCCCAAAAAAAGTTTGCTAATAAACAAAATTAAAAAGAAGAAAATCACAAATATTAAACACTAAACGCAAATATTCAATGAAATACAAAGAAAGTACAAGTTCCCCCTCTTCAGCAGGAACTGGTGGTGCAGTCCAATTATGCACTTCCTGTATTTAAATGTGTCAAGCCCTGGCCGCCATTTTCTGTCTGGCAAATCCCAGGGATCACGGCAGGTAAGAAACCAGTAAAAGAATCAAGAATTAGCCCATTGCTTTGCTCAAAGGTTCATTCGTGGCTCATTAGTGATATCTGGTCGCCCAAATAAATCATACTTCCAAAAATATTAGAACATAGCAGTCAGGGTATGCAATATTTTCACAACAAAGTTTTTGTTAAACCCACATCTAGTATCATGCTTATTGAACCCTTTTTACACAATTTTCACAAAAATTCGTAACATCCACACGCGCCAAGAGGGGTGGGGGGTGCAGGCGGCAGGGATGACGGTATCTGCAACGCAAAGCAGGAAAATTGTAAAATAAATTTAAAACAGTTTTTCAAAAAATCTGTAAAACTTGAAAAAATCTGTGATTGCTCCCTAAATGAGGGAAAATCCATGTAAATTACAGACAATCCGTACAACTTGACATGTATAAATTTTACTCTTTCAACGGCTTTCAGTCAGTTTTTGCTGTGTGAAAAGAAAATGTTGACATTTCTGGATTGTGGTTATTTTGTGGTTTAGTTGTTTTTATTTAAGAATAGGACTTTTTTCACTGTTTCTGACGTACGACCAAACCAACTACTACAACCCACGAAGCAACAGGGTTCACCACGCTTTTACTTTGAAAAACAACATGCAAAATGAAGCAGTGACATGGCCGATGTAATGAGAGGCATTGTTTGTTGTTGGTCACGTGATTCTCCGCAAGACGACACAAGCGTCGAAGCGGGGCTTCATATGACACGCCCCCTTTTAATCGATATGTGCCTCGAAGCCTTGCTTCAGATGTCCCATCATAAACACAACCAAAATAATGAGTTGATAAAAATACAAAAGTAAACAATATGTGCGTGCTTACAAATACAACAAATTTATTGCAAAGTACAGGTTTAATGTGTTTGTATAAATAAACAAATGAAGGTGCATGAGAGTTACAAACTTTAAGTGTGGCCATGCATTTGAGCATCACAAGGACAATAAAGCTTTTCGACTTGTTGCAAACCATTCATGGTGAAATGCAACACAATTACATGAGATGGTTATAGTTGTGCCGAAAAAAAAAAAAAGGTAATTTTTGAGCTGCACAACAAAAATATCAACTTTCTTTGTAAGATGTTATTTGTAAAGATTCAGAGATTTTAATGTTTTACATTTTTTAGTGTCTGTTTTAGACAATTCACAACTTTTACCAAGTACATGAAAGTTTTAATCCTGACCAATTTTTCTTCTTTCCCACCATATTCACATATTATTTAATGTCTAAATACTAAAATAAAAACAGAAGTAAATTAAAGTTAAGTTAAGTTAAGTTACATTAAAGCACAAGAATCAAGTTTTAAACAGGTTTATGAACCAATAGGTGCAAAGGAAGTCAAATTTGGGACAATAAGAATAAAGTCTCAGCAGACTAGACTTCCTGATTGGGCGGGTCGACACACGTCTGTGGACCAGATTCAGTAAATGAAGCTGTCACACCTGGTTGATCGTCTGTAATAAAGTGTGCCGAGTTGAACTCTGGGTTTGATCGAAAAATGGATTCAGTTTTCGAGGCCGTCCTGAAAGAAATGATCTGAGTGTAAAATGCAAAATGTGGTGAAGTGGAGGGAGGAGCGGCAATCATGTCCGAGCGCGGTTCTGTCTTGTTCACAGGTGAGGAGACGATAAAACACGGACCTGACAGGCAGATTGTTAGGGGCGAAGAGGAGTCAGGAGAGATGAAGGGCAGAGCTTTTAGTTCATCACTGAAGGTCAGGAGTTTTAGACAAGGTGGCTCAAACTGAAGTAGTTATGTGTCAGAACGTTAACAGTTTAACATGAACTTTACCTGAAGCTCGCTTTGATAATACGAGGGGAAATAATGGTGTCCAGCTAGAATTACAGAATTTACATTTTGCAGGAGTGCACGATGATCATGATCCAACTCTTGTTTTCCACCTAAAACCACGTATTATTGGTATTTACACAACTATTGTTTTTGTGATGTGCTGTAAAAACACAATGAGATTTCCATCAGTTCTCGTTTGCTCTTCTCTGAGTTCTGTTGAGAACACTTCCTGTTGTCAGAACGCGTCCCGGGTGCAGAAATCTGCGATATGAAGAGCTTGAAAGGGCATCGTGATTATTTACAGGTTTCTCTGGCGTCGATGTGTGAAAACAGCTTCTGAGATCAGATAAGCAGCCAGATCTAGAGGGACGGACAGAACACGGGTGGGAATCTTGACCTGAAAAAGAACCCACTGAGGTGGTACGGGCACCAGGAAGTAGACTCGTCCACACCAGAGGAACGGGTCAGAGCTGAGATTGTTTACAAAGTTATTTTCAAGGATTAACCAAAACCCTACAACTCATGTGGTTTAATGCAGGGGTGTCCACTTGTTGTTGTTTACTTTAAATGTGTTTTGTAGTTTTACGAGCATCCATTTATTTTGAAGGGACTCTCTTTTTTTTGTTCCTATTTTCCTGATATATTTCCATTTTTATTCCTGCGTGATTTGCAGCATCACTGCTGTTTGTGAGGAATTCAAGGCACCTGTGACCTATTTGAACTGAATATGCAAACTGTCACAGTGATATACTGTATTTTACCAGTATATTTTTTTACTTTACCCCAGAGAGCTCGGCTGCTTTCTTTCTTTTTTTCCTGGGTGAAGTCGATATTTGTTCTCTCTCTGCTGCTGGAGTATCAGTAAAACAAATGGAGCACTGGATGTTGTTCAACTGTTTAAAGTAAAACACAAATAATGTAGTTGTTAGATAAAAAAATATATATTTCCACTGAATATGAGTGTGATCTCATGAGAAAGGCAAAAACATAATTATCTGCATTCACCTAGGTAAAGTTGGAAAGTTTAGAAGACCATGATTGTTTTATTTTTATTTTTTCTCTGTATCGGTCATTTTTGTGTGAGGCAGTGTTTCACAAAGAGCACAAATCTTTATCTCAACCTCCCACCTCCAACACATGTGCTTCACATCTTTGTCGGTCCTCACACATGTACCAGGAGTAAAAGCTTCTTACGGTGCATTCAACTTCCTTCTCATCCCGCCGCACTAAAACAATAGCAGAATTTACTGCAACACTGTTAGTGGGTTTCAAAGAAAGAGAAATTTTGGACAACGGAGAGAGAGAGATAAAGAAATATGATTGATTGCACGAGTATTACAGAGAATTTGAGCAATGCCACCCTCTGTGGTTTTGATCCGCTCACATTGGGAGTGAAGCTCGTGTGTCTCCTTCATTAAGTGAGAGACAGAAAGAAAGGAGCAGAATCTGGAGCTTTTTTATTGTTGAAGTGTGCAGGTTTTTAATCAGCAGCGGCGGGTTTTTATTTATTTATTTTTTCAGTTGGACAACAACAAGTGTGATGTCGGTGTGAATCACCACTTCTGTCTCTGAGGCTGCAGCAGGCGGGGAAAGTGCTTTGTGTGTCTGTCAGGAAAGCTTTTCTCTGGGCTTGTGGATAGCCCTCAGTGTGCAGCATATTTATTTTACAGTCAGCGTGCAGCAAAACAAAACAGAGTCTCTCTTTGTGCGATCGTGCCACGGCAACAATGGCGATGCAGTAAATTATCGGGGATGTGAAACCGCCGTGCCAATATTTACTGTGCAGATTTGTGTAACTATTGAAGTTTGCTTTTAATGCACATCATCCCACACAGCAGTCTATGTCAGAAATATCAGTGTTGTGAACATGACCCACTCAGACTGTGCTGTGGATGACTCTCTTCTAAAAACATATCAGATTTTAGCTCATTATCTTTAAAACTGACAGAGCTGCAGCTATTTGTTATGTAAGATCCGTTGACTGTGGCAGCCATCTTGAAAAGATTAAATAATTCAGAATCCATTTAAGAGATATTTATTAAACGGGTAAGAACACAAATACACACAAAAACACTTTCAGCAGATCTCATGGAGTGAAAAAAAAAACAACAGAGATGAAGCACTAAAGCTGACAAAGCACCACTTTTAGTTTCTTTCTATTATTCTTTACATCTGAATTGGGACAGCTGGGTGTGTTCTTCCACTGTTGTAGAACAAAAAAAGTAATGTTTGCTGGTGTTCTGAAAGAAGAGGCGTCTTCTCTCTGCTGCTCTCCTGCAGAGGGCGCCGTGGTTCTGCTCATGTTGTGGTTTTTCTTACTGTTCCACTGAGGAGCAGGAGCTCAGCTGGAGTTCACATGATGCAGAAAATCATTTCAAGACTTTAGATCATCTCTGTTCTCGTGACATTAAAAATAGACTTGCCCAACAGGGTGATAGTAATTAAAAATTTGTAAAAATTTAACTCAGGCTTGACTCTGTTATAATTTATATATGAACACTCTAATTTTAATATAACCTGTGGATTGTGATATTTAGTTACTGTTTTCTCCATGTGGTTCTCTGTGTTGACAGATTGTGTTGAACCTTGCAGAAGTTTATCACTGTATCTACAACTGATCAAATAAATCAAATTCAAGATGGCCGCCACAGCTAACTGACATAAGGAGACACAAAAATGACCATAATGTTACCAGTTTCACAGACATTGAGCTATACTTTGGTGTGGTGGCTGAGAATTATCTCCAACATGGGATGAAATGCAGCGAGTGATGCTGTTTTTTAAAGAAATGCTAGAACTCCATAGCATCCATTTCTTGAACTTAAAACTCTAAATATATGCAGATGCTAACTTCACTCAGGCTATTTTTAGAACACGAGTCATGTGACTCTGTCCGCTCGACACTGATGTGCGATGCTTCATTTCAATGGAGCTGTGCCGGTCTAGCTGTGTTTGAACTTAAATAAATTCAGGAAAACAGCATCAAACTCCACCAGAAGGACCACAAAACATTGAGCTTCGGTTCTTCTAACAGTGACTCAGGATACAGTCATCGTCCCCTCATGGAAGGAGTGTTTTTGATCACTTTTCCCAAGCTAAGATGCTAGGCTAACTGCTGGATTCAAGCAATGGGTCGAGCTGAATTTGACCGGAAAAAAGTGCAGCCATGCTGGACCACCCGGACCCTGTACTTTCTGTCGATAAACAGGTACATTAAACCTTATTGGTTTTAATGGAGCCTACTGCTAGCTTTACTCCTAGCATCCATGCTAGCCTTATACAGTGATCTACTGCAGTCAGTCACATATAAAATACCAACATTTTTAACAATTCCACTCCCTTTCCAAGTCTGTCGAAGACCTCGACCCTCCAGACAACCTTTCAAATGAACTTTCCGTGATTCCTGATGTCGGATGTGTCAAAATTTGCTCTAGGAATGATTTTTTCTGTTATGATTTTAACAGAATCTAAACCGTTTGTCCGATCTTTTGAGAGAGTGGCAGAAAATGTACTCAAATAATATGCATGACGTCATGAATGAAGGTCCCCATTAAGAGTTAAAACTTGCAGGAAATCTATTTAAAAGGAAACATAAATTATTGATATTGTATTTTTCAGTATGACTCATTAGGTTTTAGGCTTTATACTGGTTGCAGAAGTTGATTAAATTGCTTTTCCTGTTTTACAGCAGACATTATGATCTGGTGTAATGTGTCAGTCCAGAGAATCAATGTTTGAATTATGGTAATTATGTTCTCCTGCAGATAACTAGCCAGGAGGCAAACTGAACAAGATAAAAACTCACAAGTCATTTTAGATTTATTTTTGTATCATTTTACTGTTCATATCTAAATAAATCAATAGTAGGTGTAATCTGCAGGGAACAAATAAAGAACACATGAGGATACTTCCATCACGGCTGTTTTATTTTTTACAAAAAGAAGGATCCAGCAGTGCTGCATCTAATGAGATGTTTCTCTATGTTCACTTCTGATTGTTTATTTAGTTACAACCTCCACTGTGGAAAAACAACAAAACAAAATCCATGACTGTTTTAGAGTCCCATGCTGTAATTGTTCAATATGCTAAAAGCGAAGGTCATGACGAAGCAGTAATTCTCATCATGGTGTCAGAAATAGTCCATCAAGAATTTAACAAGCTGAGAGCTAAAAGGCTCTTGGACGGATGCATGAAAAGGAACGGTATTGAACGACAGATTATTAGGTTGAATCGAACTGCAGAGCGTATGCATCCTCAGAGCCCTGCAGTTATTGAAGGGCCCATAATGAATTTATAGCTTGTAAAAACACAATAAAGGATTGGAGGAGAGGCTGAACATAATGTGTGGTGAGGTAACATGTATTTTGGGTGTATAAAAAGAAAGATTAAAGGGCAAAATATTTGCTTGGGTGTGTTTTATTTTTCCAAACAGCCGAGACCAACGGGGGTTAGTTTCACACTGCCCTCAAACAAACCCGGGGGCACACACAACTTTCCACTTCTGCATTTCCATTTGTCTGTGTAAACACAAGGTGAGCAGTGCAACCGGAGCTCAAAGTGCTTTGTTGTGCAGAGGGACTCTGCGTATTCTCCCTGCAGGACTTCCAGATTTCCCCTTAAGGCCCCCCGACTGAATTACTCTTTTCTTTCTATTTCGATGCATTTTTCCAGTTTCCTGTACGCTCGGGGAGTTCATAATCAAAGAAAATACTCTGTGGCCCGCTGTGGTTCTGCAAGACTACACAGAATTCTGATCCAAAACAAAGGTTATTTAGCTCTGCTGTTGCACTTTGGCTGAAATGACCCGAGGCTTCAGTTTTAAAACAGGGTCATTATTAGGTATATTCAGAGGGCATGACATCATAAACATTCTGCAGACCTTCAGAGAGGCTCCAGGACCCCGCCCTCACCTGCCACCTTCACCTCTCTCTCTCTGCAGGTGTTCAGCTCCTGTGGAAGTGGCTTCCTGTAGTTTTTATTTATTTTTTTTAGTTTGACCTGGCCCAGCCACAGGGGGCAACACTCGACCACCAAGTGCTCGTCAACAAGCTCCTCCCACAGGCCTGGCTTCAGGAGGGTGCAGAGGCAGAGGTCACCTGTTTTGAGTGGTCCTCTGTCAGATATTTTCTGAAATAAATAGCTCAGTTCTGAGTCGTTGGATAAAGGCCAACTGGACGTCTTCTCTTGTATCTTGATGCTTCACCTCACATCTAAAAGACTTCCGGTCTAGGGTTGGCAGATCAGGAATCAGGGCGAGTTATTCCTACAGGGAAAAGACCCAAGGACAATCCCAGAATTTACATGAGGGATTGGATATCCTCGTTGCCGGGGAAACGATCATCTGGGTTTCCCTCTTGGACCTGCTTCCTCCTTGACTTCACTACAGAAAAGCAAAAGCGGATGAATGACCCAAGTATCCTGTAAAGATTGACCAAACTGCAAGTTTTCAACTCCTTAGATGAAACCAGAAAACTAAATCGAACATTTTTTTCCTGAGAATCTTCAGAAGTAAATTGGACAAGTGCAGAGTCTCAGAGGATACGTTTAGGTGGAAATGTAAAAGTTAATCAGCTGTGTCGCTGTGAGGAAACTGTACATCCTGCAGGAAGTGATAACCACTGGGATAATCTTTGAAAAGCTTTGCTGCAAAATTCCCAACATGATCAAAATTCTAAATTGTGGTTACTGTTTATTAAATAAATCCCTGGCCTTCCTTCAAATTGTGAAATACTTCCCCAACTTGAAAGAAATAATTCACACTTGGTCTTCTCACCTTCTCTTTACTGAATGATTTTTTAACAGCTGCGGTCTCCTTTCAGCTGTCCCATCATTTCATACATCTTTGCTCTTTCTTTGGGCACATGAAGGTCAGGTGAAGGTAATGCTCGGGATTATGGGAGCTCAGTTACTGGTCCCTCTGCCTGCCATGAAAGGGGGAAGTTAATGGCTCGAGGAGGAGAGGGAGGTCTCCAATCTCCCTGCCGCAGGCTGTGGAAAAAGGGATGCCTTTTATTGCAGATTGACCCTCACGAGCTGCCGTCGAGGCCCCTCGGTGGCTTTGCCTGGATTTACAGTTAATGTACCAGCGTTAATGAAGCTGCTACGGTTCAACGCCTCTCTTTTCCAATGTCATGTAGAAGTGTCCATCCCACTTGTTTATCATTACGGGTCTGTTGAGGGTCAGAATGGCTCATAAAGTTGTGGGCTTGCCCCCCCATGATAACCTAAAGTCGGATGAACAACGGCTAAAGGTTAAAAATGTTAAAGGCTGCCTTTGTTTACAATACACAGCAGTCTCAGCTGCTAGCATTTAGGAATATGTTTAAACACATTTGTAAATTTAGAGATTACTTTCAGGATTAAAGGTCTTGGGTTGCATATTGCCTGAGGATTTAATGCCAGAGGGTTCAACTAAAACCGTGAGAAATGATGAAGCTGTAGCCGTTTTGGTCCAACCTTGAAATAACATTATCTTTGATCTCATTCAATATTGTTAGACAACCTGCTCATTCTTTAGAAAACCTACTTTAATGTGATCAGATGTGGGATCATTCAAGTAAGGTTCAATTGTACCCTGAGTTGCCATTTTCCAAAACTGATATTGTGTAATGTTGCTGGTTTTTTATTATTATTACAACAAAATACAGCACTTCTAAGACAGGTTGTGAACGGCATGAAACATTGTGATGACGTGCAGAAATGGGCGTGACGGAAGCGGTAGGAGGTTCTTAAGGAGACAGATGACAATTTCAAGATGTTTAGAAATGGTTGTGATGCAAAGTCAAATTAATTTTGGATTTATGACAGCATTTTCATAACAACTGAAGGTATTCATAAAACGATATATATATGGCAAAACAATTAATCTATAAAAAACATCAATTCATACACAAGTCAAAGATCAAAGAAAACAAAACAGAAAAAAAGTCATGAATGAAAAGGAGCAGAAAAAAGTATAAACTTATAATATCTGCCCCTATTCACTAAAAGATAAAAATAAAATCAATCACAGACAAGTCCATCGTCAGCATGCAGAAAAAAAAATCCCTGAAGACAAAAATACAAACAGAACATCTCCTTAATCAGTAATATAACACTTCAACATAATAATTTTCAATTTGTTTTTAAACACAAAAATAGAGAATTGGACTGTTTCATCTCACTATCAAGACCATCCCACAAACTAACACCCTTAACTGAAACACATCTTTCCATCAGCAGCACAGTTCTAAAGTTAATTTTCTGGAAAATCTCAGTACCTTTTAAGTTATATTTACTTTACCTTTTAATAAATCTAATTTGGATGTTGTTTGGCAACATTATTTTATAAGCTTTATACATAAATTTTAAAATATTGAACCCAATCAAATCATGAAGTTTCAGTATTTTCAACTGTACAAATATTGGGTTTGTGATTTTATATTATAGAATTGAAACTCAATACTGGCCCTTTAAAACCTGTTTGGCACTTTATAGGATATTTTAGACACACCCATGGGTTCATTTATTGATAAATACTGTTTTGTAATAAACTGTGTTTGACTGCATGTGAACAAAAGTTGAACTTTGTTTTAAGTATTCTTCCTGTTTTGGAGAATTTGCCTTGCTAATAAGACAAATCCTTCCAGGAAACAACGTTGCACGTTAAATGATGCCTTAACTACAGGGATGGAGTGATACTGTGCTCAATTAGGAAATGATTGCACAGAATTTTTTTTGCATGAATTTAATCTAATTTCCCTGACATTGATTTACATGTATTACAAAATCTGCATAAAAATGTCATCCATCCGTGATTTTTATCTTGTGGAGGTGATGTGAGACGGAAGCTGTTTGCGGCGCGACCCACAAAACAGAGCGCCGCTGCACCACAAAGGTGACTTAGTAAAATGTAACAACAAAGTCATAATGATTCACAGCACATTGAACATCGTTTCAAGAAGCTCCAGTCAGCCAATTTTTGTAGACAAAGAAACAGATTGAATGATTGATTACAGGGAAAAAGAAATCAATATTTCCTGCGTTCTCCAGCCCAACCGTCACAGCACGGTAAACACAGCGAGACCTGTAAAATGATGAGACCACATTATTGCTTGCTTTGAGGAAGTGATTGCGCTTTAATGCGGTGGGAGGTTAGGAGGGAGGGTGGTGCCAAATATCCTTGCACCATTATTTAGCACTACATTACATCCCATTTCATCCCTATTAGCAGGTACAGATGGTGCTCCTTGTGCCACTTAAAAGTGCTTACAGCTGGCAGACCTGAACTATGAAGCCTGGACCTCGGCCATTCACACAGAGAACCAGATGGGGGAAAGGTGACTTCTTCGAGGAGCGTGCACAACTGAACAGCAAACAGGAAGTAGGATTGTTAGACATTGTTTTCTTTAAAACATTACACACATGGTGGTCTGTTGATTGTCTTGCAACTGGAGATTATGCCTTGCAACTCCTTTAACCTCCTAAGACCTGGTGCCACATATGTGGACAAAAATTCATTGAAATGCAAGAGTTCAGGTCTTAGTAGGTTAAAGAAATTTTCCAGTCATTTTGAAGTGATCACATGGCAACAACTCGATACATTTAGGCATCTGATCACGGTAAAGTCCAAACTTAGCATCAGAAAGACAGGATTTAAATGACTTTCTACATGGCGTGGTTGTTGGGTTGAGCATTTCAGAAACTGCTGCCTATATTTAAGTTAATTTGACCAATTTTGTACCAACATTTGGTGTGGTTGTAGCTGAGAGTCATTTAAAAAACACACTCATTGCTTTAAATTTAAGAAGGGATTTTCATGGATAACGTGAAAAAGAGAAAATATTCAGTGAGCGTCGGGTGTGGATGAAAATGCCTATCTGATGTCAGAGGGAAATGGGCAGCATGGTTCAAGATGCTGTGCCGGGTCAATCAGATATTATCTTTACCAACGTCATTAGAGCTCAGCTCATCTTCAGCCACACAACAGAACAGTTGCTTCAATAATATATTAGAAAAAGTCATCAGAATTAGAATCATACCAAAGGAATCCAAGGTTCTCTGAAAGATCCTTTTTCCAAATCTTTCATGATGTAGTACATGAGCAAGGGTGGGTCACCGTGCACCCCCCACTACTGAACTTCTGTTGTATTTACATGTACCTTAGGGTCCACTCTTTCAAAATAAGCACGTTAACGAAAAAAAAGTTGGGTCTCACTGCCCCCCAGCGACCCCTTTTTGACCACACCCCTTTTCCATTGTGACCATCACAAAAGGGGTACAGGAACCTTAACAGCCAATAACTTTGCTTTAAACCAATCAAATTTTAAAAACAAGGTATCAGCAGATTTGTTTTGATTAGCTCTTTGATTTACATGACATTTCATTAAACAAATATGCAAACAATGATGTCAAAATGTCACAATCCCGACAGACGAACCTTTCTCTGAGTTTTCCATACAGATGACAGGTAATCAACGTACCTTGAATTTTAGGATTTAGGATCCACTTATTCAGAAAAAAGTCTGGTAACAAAATCAAAGTTGGTAGGAACTACCCCACAGGGACCCGTTTTTGACCACACCCCTACTTACCGTGTGTGAGGTTCAGAATTTGAGGGAAAATGTTATAAATCTGGTGTTAAATGACAGATATTGACTTGATCTTTCTCTTAAATGTTCTTTTGTTGATTATTTATGCAACAGATCATGTTACCAGCCAGGGGTTAAAAGTAACACATAAGACCATTGGTAAACATTCAGAAACGAGTGTTTGTAGAAATTGAAAGGTTTTCACAGAATTATTCTTTGAATAGCTTGAACTTTAATTCATCTTCAGAACTGGTTGATGTAAAATTTGAGAAATTATTGTATCCATTTAATACAGCTTTATGTCCAATGTCCCACTAACATCAGTTCTTCACATTAAAGGTCACTGTCAGTTTGGACTGTCCAACTAGACATCGTTTCCATTGTCTTCAAAATCCCTTTCACTGTCTGAAGACTCTTTGACTTCACTATGGGTAATGGTTAGTGCTTGTTATTAAAATATGCAAATAGCTGCGACAAATTCTTAGAACTTCAACGTTTTTTTTTTCTAGAGGAACTTTTTCCACGGAGCGCTGCGATGGCTGACCTGTTGTCAGTCACGGCTCCTGAGCTTCTGGGTTTTGGTCGGTCTCTTGTCTGTCGCAGGTGCAGCTGGCCCTCCCTGTGAAGCCTGCCAACCCAACTGTCTCCAGGCAACAGGCTCGGTGGCCACCTGTCATTTTGGATCAGTACACACACCTGCGCACCCACCTGTCTACAGACTTGTCACACAAGATGACGGGAAGGAGAACTCATCTCGGATGGTTGATGACCTACTTATGGATGAAAAGGTGGCTCTGAATAGTCTGATTTAGAGTGGCGAGATTGAGGTTGACCAACCTGAGAGGCTCATGTGTGTGTCTGGGAACAATAATGGCTGATCGTGCTTTTGAAGGCTTGCTTTTCACACACCGAGCTGACAAATACCTCTTATTCAAATGATTAATAAACTATCGCCCAAATATTCCCCTCCAAAAAAAAATCATCTCCATTACGTTCAGCGTGACCAGCTGCCTTCCACATGAAGCCCAGAGTGTTCTGACTAACTACTTTCAGTAATGACTGGACACAGACAGCAGATCTCATTTGTTCCATCTGGATTCATCCGCTTTATGACAGATGATTGACACCCCAGGCTCATCCTAACGTAGTGGAAACACTTAATATCTTATAACTGGCAGTTAATGTGCATAATAGTCCAGGTAACCTCATAGTCATGAACACACCAGTGACCTCTAAGTAGATTCATTCTGCTGCAGGTAGACACCAGTACATAAAAATAGGAGGAAAGACAGGAAAAGGGAAAATTGCCCTTATCAAACTACTATTTTACTTAAAAGAATATGTATTAGTTTGCTTTTTAACAGCTCAGTGTGAATAATCTTCCCTGGATACTCCCCTCCTCTCACCCGCTGAAGGCTGAGTTAAGATCCAAACCCCTGTGACCGTTTGAAAATAGATAAATGGATGATTCTTTAAAAATGTAAGATTATATATTTGTCCAAAGCGCTGGTAGGCAAAAGTTACAGCATGGATGGAACCGTGATAAACATTTTGATCCCTTTTGTTAAAAGTATTTTGCATAAAGATTCTCGAGTTGTTTTTTCATGCAGTTGTTGCAAATGTGGTTTTCTCTGTTTAGTTTTATTACCATGTTATAACACTTTAAATATGATGTCTGAAGAAGTCTCATCATGGATGTTCAAGCTGAAGTAGGACTGTAATTAGAGATGTATAATGTGGGTTGCCCTTTGGGAATTGGCTGTTTCGAGTTTGTTCAGCCCAATTAGCAGGGTTAGCTATTTTGCCAAGGCAACGTATCGAGAAGCTGTCTCCTGTGCCATAATTGTATCTACAAGCTGCTGCTGGGGACAAATTGATGTGGTTCCTATGCAATTTGCTCAGCGTTAAATCTTCATTTCAGCTATTCACGGTTTTATTCTAATTTTTTTCTGTAAACTCTTGAGATAATAAATAGTTTCTGTCAATTTTAATGAGACTGTATCCCGGATGCAGTGTCAAAAATGGAGGTAAACTATTTTCAGACCAAATGTCTTTCCTTTCTCTAAAATCAATTGGTAAAAAAAGTTTTGTTTTTTTACAGCTGTCACAGTAAAATAAATAAAAGAACCAAAACCAGCCAATAAGGGAAACACTTAATTACCGTAGTTTGTCAGTGTCAAAGCTGTCCTCATTCTGGATTCAGTAAAACTGAGTGGACAGCAGAGTACATATTGATTTTGTGGATCACAAAGAATGTGTGTTTAGTAAAATGCTGCTGCAGTTTCCACCCAAAAGCCTGCATGTGTGTACCCACACTCACATCTTAATTTAGGTCTGATTATGCCTCCATGCTTCTGTAATTTAAATATTTACCAGCGTCAACATCTACCCTTCATTTGCATTCTGATGGCGAGGCCAACAGGGCGCAGGGGTTTGGAATAAAACTGTATGTCATCAGCAATTGTGCACTTGGAGCTGAAATTAGCGAGGACCTTTCGGCTTTGGTTCTCGCAACACAAGTGGCTCTTTTAAATTGGCCATGAGGGATCGGGGTGCGATGAAGAAATGGCTTCATGTTCAGAATGCGCCATGGTGGGAAATCTTTCCTCGCATCGATGAGCACCGAGGCAGACGCGTTTCTTTTTTGTTTTTTGCAAGGTGCTGATAGAAACGTGAGAAAATGCAAGAAAAAGGAGATTTGTTGAATTAAATTGAAAGAAGTGGGGTAAAAGTTTCAATTTGCATTTGCACTTTTAGTGCTAATAAAAAATTAGGTAATAATCCAATAAGCATGAATGTTCCAGCTGTATTGGAAGTGTTGATAGTTACATATTTACTGAAATAAGAGGTGCGCTGATATGGAGGAATGAAATACAAAAATAAAACAATAATAAAAATATGACTGGAAATAAAATGTGCAATGAAATAAATGTGATTAATACTGTTAAAAATGATAAATAATAATTAAAGTTGCCCTGTATTATCAAATAAATTGGTTAAGTGAATTCTGTTTTATCGTTTGGTTGCTAAATTTGCCATATTAATTATTTTATTAAGCCATATATTTAGTTTTTCAAGCCATTTATTTCTAAATATGACTGATTCGGTCCTCCATAGGCTAACCTGTGTGTGCTCCTAGATTCACATTTATAACTGGTTGATACAGCTGAAATGATCAGAAGAGTTGTGGAATTTTAGCTAAAAAGTGTTTTAATTGAGACAAATCCTTTGGATTTAATTGTTTATTATCAGGTGATGGGGGTAAAAACACTTTGACATCTATTAGGAACAATTACATTTACTTTCAGAGAAATTAAAGATTAAAATCTGTCAGCTTTGAGCATAGTTTCTGTGTGCCGTCCTGACAACAATATCAAAGATGGAATCTAAGACCATTTATCTTTATGAGTGTGGTGGGATGGACGATCCACTGAATGGAATAGAACAACATAATGAAACGTCTGAAAGGAAAGGGTCAGGTCAGAGTCACTGACACATTCATATTGATGAATATCGCGCGGCCTGGAGGATTTTCAGCACGGCGAAGCAGCCAGCGAGTCAGCTAAGCTGCACGGATTACTTTTAAGGCACTGACATAAACATTCTGCTGCACTTCCTGCAGCGCCTCCAGTCCCCTTTGAGCTTGATGCAGAAAGACAGTGACACTCTGAGGATGCCAGCGGGAACCCTGACAGAGGTTTGAATAAACAAACAGTCCTCCCAGCTGTGTGCGCAGCGTCAGCAAACCAGACTCGAGTATTTTATACTCTGAAATTAATGGAGGAATATTTATTTCAGTCCAGGGGTAGAAGGGGAGTTTGTTAAAATTATGAAAGCAGAATTAAAAAAAAAAAAGTCCAGGTAGTAACAGAAGATGGTGATGATGCAGGATTTTGTTAAAGGTGATCAATCTGTTAATTTATCATCATTTATCATCAGAAGAGAAAATCCTTTACTCTTTGCAGACTATTTAAAAATATCATTGTAGATCAATGTTTGCAGTTTATTTAAAATGATGGCAAAACTGTAGCTTTTGTTCCGTTATGTAATTTCAAAGAACACACATCCAAATACTAACAATTCAGACACTCACATATAGATTGGCAGTAATTTTAGACGCGTGCTGGCTCAGCAGGAACAACCAGTGTGTTTGAGAGTCTCACTGAATTGGATAAATGTGGTCCAAGTGATTTTGTTGGAAATCAAAGCAACGATAAACTCGAGCTGCAGCTTCTGGGGCCGGATCCAAAACAGAAATGCAAAAGCTGCAGTTTCTCCAAAAGACCAGTTCAGGTTGACTTCAAAAGCAAGTCAGTCCCTCAAAGACCCGCCTGTAGAAAAACTCATAAATAAAAAAATTCAGGTGTTCTATCTTTAAGCATCATATGAACATGTTAAAAATACAGAATATTTGAGCACAAAACAAGGTGTTATGTAAAAAAAACCTTCATAACAATGATTTGCACAAAGAGTCATGACAGATGATGAAATGAGAAGACATGGTTACTTTAAAGTTACAACCTAAAAGTAGTTCAAACATTTTATTTAAGAATCAAACTCACTTTCAGGACTTTTAGGCCAGTTGTTGATTCAACTGTTCATGTTTCTTATAAAAATGAGTCGTGCTCCTGCGCTGCTGGAAATGAGTACACACTTAACAGTAAATGATGGTAAGTGGGACAACTGTGCGTTTGGCACCGTCCAAAAATGCAGTTTTAATGGGCAAGAAGTGCAATGTTCATGGCTTTTTGTTCATGGCTTTGTGAGCTTTTGGGGATAAATTGTGTAACTGGGGTATGAACTGAGTGAAATGTCTGCCATCAGTTGATGCAACACAGCTTGGCTTTACTTGCAAAGTGGCTTAAATAAAAACTATTTTGTGTTATAACAAAATTATCTTTGTTTTCAATCAGAAAAAAAAATTACAAATGTTTGTCCAATAAACTGAGTGTTTGCTGATCTCATAAAGATCAGGAGTTTAGTAGAAAATGTGGACTTCCTTTCAGAGCTGTGAACAAAAGTAAAATATGGCCAGAGGTTTTTTGTGTTTGTGTGCGTAACTGATCGTTGTAGAGCTGGGCTGTAAATAACTTATGAAGAAACTAAATGGGTTGAGGATAGAGTCACAAAGGCTGTGTCCTTAATGAAAATTCTAGTAGCTACAAGTGATTTTGATACTGGAGGGGAAGACCTTGGATGTTGCAATCTAGTCTTTGTGCTACTTTCTAAGAGCAAAAACCAGCTTCTGTCTGCAGGTCTTTCATTCAGCTGGGCCGTGTGGTTCTTGTGTTAAGATAAATTTAGCGTTTTTTTTTTTTTAAAGAAATGAATGAAAATAAAAAAAACCCTAAACAATCTTTAAACATTTAATGAAAAAACTAAACTTACTGGTGGGAGAACCACATATCAAAATGGTCAAGATGGCTTTTTCCCTTCTAGGTGTGATTTATGAAAGGACTCAGGAGTGGAAGTTAACCAGCCACTGTTATGCCTCTGAGCCGACAAGCGAGGAGGCGATAAAACTGAAAACAAGTATTTTTAAAAGTAGACATAAGTTTTTTAAATCCTTCTTTTTCACATTTAAATCCTTCAGCTGGGGTCTATATAATATGGAACTGCAAAGCTTTGTTTTGAATTCTTCCATATTTTAATTTACAAGCTCCCCTTACAGCCCTTTTCTAAGGTTCTGTCTCAGATCAACTCATTTTGAGGCTGTCTCTTTAACTCCAAACAAGCGCTGCCCCCCTCCAGCTTCCAGACAAAACCCAATGCATTAAAAGTGAACATATCATCTAAAGTCCACTTTCTCCTTTTTGGGGCTTATTTTTCAACTCGTCCAGTTTTCTCTTTTTTCAGTGACTTTTTCTGAACTATTACATCGGTTTTTGCAGGAACTTCTAAACAAGATTTGGACTTATAAAATTCAGTGGTCTTCATTCTCCTCTGGGTCAGACTCCAACATGTACGGCTGGATGGACAAGTCTTCCCTTGACGACATCTTTTAATCAATTTGTAAATAAAATGTTTCTGCACAGCTATATAGTCGTAAACCCCTCTATCAAACTGGAATGAACCGTTCTGGAAGCTGGAGGGGGGCGGGGTGTGAAGCTCCTCGTTTGGATTTAAAGAGACAACCTCAAAACGAGTTGATCTGAGACACACCCCAGAAAAGGGGCGGGGCTTGTGGAGTTTCAATGAGGAGGAATTCAGCAGTTCAACTTTATATAGACCCCAAGTGAAGGATTTAAATGTGAAAAAGAAAGATTTACTGTGAAAGCAAAAGGGAACTTTGCATGTGACCCATTAAGTGTAAAAGTATCTTACTAAGCTGTTTTGATGGAAATTAGCTGCTGCAGCTTCAGTGTGTGACGCAGTGAAGATGATCTGTGACCAGCAGGTCAAAGCATTTAAGAAAGGTAGGTGTTTTATTTTATGCATATTTTCTATTGCAGAACAATTGAAAGCCTGAGTTCATTTAAATAGATCAGTGACAAAAGTGACTTTTAATTTTTGTTCTGTGATTTGTTGGCAACCCAACTAATAAAGCAAAATTGTCACATCTGTTTCAGAGCCGACAAATTCTCATTCTTTTTAAATCCATTATCTCTTGATTTGCTCACAATTAAAATCAGTTTTTAGGTTAGAACGCCTTCATGTTTTAGTTAGCTGAAATAACGTGTCAACAAAAAGGTATGATGATAATCAGCGTCACGGAGCACAGGAGCTGAGCACAGTGACCAGCAGCGCCTCAGTTTTACAGCATGAAGCTCACAGTTGTGTTTCTAATTGACAGGGAGGCTAATCTAAAAATGGAAGCAGCAGTATGTGGTGGAGAGATTGTCACAATGCCATCCATTATGTGCCAATCAAGCCTTTTTCTTCGAGTACAGGTCACTCATTTTAGTTCCACTGCTCTTCTCTTTCGGTGGTGTCGTGTCTGCCACGCTAGATAAAAATGCTTTTCTGCAGAGCTCTCAGCGAAAAGCACAAGGACCTTTTAGTTTTTTCTTCTTCGAAGTGTGCCACCTTACAGAAATCACATATTCCAGAAAATGACTATATCTTTTAGCATGTGCTTGAAACATCCTTTTGGTCTGCTTGGTCATGTTCTGTTTGTTTGTTGACATCTTTATTTGTTTACCAATGTTTAGCATGCAATCATAGCTGGCACCGAACTTCATGATGTAAATTATAGAGTCAATATTGGGGTTTTGGTGCCAGCTTCTGAGACGTGGATCTGTGCCAGGCGTGTTACCCTCGCCTCATATTGATGAGAGAGGCAGCAAACACTGTGCATCGAAAACTAATAAGATACAGAAGAAAACAGCAGCTGCTCATCTGATATGAAGCCCCGTCAATAAACGGTTGTTCTGCCCGCTGACTAAAGGGGAATATGTGGCGTTAAGGTAACGTTTGATGCCGTGGTGGTTTTCTTCCTCAGCAGCAGATCTCTTCCAAACATAACATCAACAGAACTGAAGCAGATTCTGTTGATTTGTGAGGTTTGTTTCTATTTTTATTTTGTAGAAAACAATTCAAACAAATTTAAAGGTAGTTAAAAACAGAATGAGATTTAATATCTTTAGGTTGTGAGTCGGTGCGGCTCAGACTGAGACTCGGTTTAAGTTGTCATTAAAATTGATCTGGATTTTAAAGCCTGGATCAGTGGGGTTTAAAGTGTCTCGTTTTTACTTTGTTACGCAGCAGAATGTTCTATTTATCAAGATGTTGGTGAAAAGGGAAGTTTTAATATAAAATTGCTATTTGACATTTAATACTTTGTTCAAACGCATGAAAAAAGACTCAGATCTTCAAGTTTAGAGCAGGACTGATGATCAGAAACACATTGAGATCGTTTAGAGCACGTGTCAAACTCAAGGCCCGTCTGGCCCGCCAAGAGTTATTTTAAAATTAATTTAAATTTTTTTTTACCTAATATGAAAATGAATCCAATGAAGTTCATTGTGTCTATATATCTACTAAATCTCAAAACTTTTCTTTGTTACTACACTAGTAACAAAGAAAAGTTTTGAGATTTTATATGAAAGTTGTTTTTACGTCAATGTTAAACTTTAAATTCATGATTTAATGCAACAAAATAAATCAAATTAAAAGGTGAAAGATAATACTTGTCCTGCCTCAGAGCCGTTGGCTTTAAGTAACTGAGCTAGTTGGATAGCACAGTAATAATGTCTTAAAATAAGCTGCTTTAAAGCCAGCGTTGACCTAAACTACATTTCCCATAATGCATGTCGGTTAATCCTGGGAATTCCCTGTAGGAAAATGGGGCAGCTATTCACCACAACTCATCAGTGAGTAAAACTCTTACTTTTTAAAAGTATTTTTTTATTTATTTCACATTTAGTCAGTCGTCCAGGTTTCAGTGTTTATAAGAGGACGTGTTAAAACGCTTTTTCTATGCAGGAAATACCAGGTTGTTAGTGGTGCTCAGCTGTAATGACAAGAATTGTGATGTTTTGTGTTTAGTTGAAGTTAAAAATAAAAGTTAATAACAACTGGTCCTTTGAGGGCCACCATAACGCTCATGTGGCCCTCGGTGAAAACGAGACTGAAACTCCTGGTTTAGGGACTGAATCAGTCCTGATTTACGGTTCGTCATTAAAAAAAATGTTAATATGAACGTGAAAATAAAATAAATATTCTTCAGGTAAAGTGTTTTATTTATTTTTCACCATAACTTAGCTGCACTATATTTGGAACTCAAGTGATTTAATAATTTTCAGATTCTTTTATTAAACCTTTTTTATACATCAGTGGTTAAACTTATCACACATCAATACTGACATTTTAATTACCTCCTTTTCAGGTATCTTCAGCCAAATTAATCTATTTTCTCAAATATTCAGTTTTATGTTTCACCCCATTTATTTACAGCTGACGGTGTTTGCAACAAAACAAAACAACAAATAAATCTACTTTTAAATGTAAAATCAGTGCACATTTTGATGCATTAAACACAGAACCTGGCCTGTTAGGTGTCGCTCATGCAGCGCAAACATTTTCTGCCTAAAATTTATAGAAGAAAAGTGTCTGAATTTACTTTGAATGATCCTTGTTTTCCCAGTGAAACACACAACCTGATTAAACCTGGAAAATCTTTCAACAAACTGGTGGTGAGCTAAAGCCCGTCCTCCATTTTGGTTCAAATTCCCTCACTTCCCTGTAAGCGACCTGCCACTTTGCCGAGGTTACAAACTAAATTTAACCCACATCTGAGTGAAAATGAACAAGCAGAGGAGAGTTGTATTGTTTGTGTGGCCTTTCACGGGCACGTGTGCTGCCTTTATCACACAAATTGCAGAGTTGCAGTGGGACTGCGATGTCAAGCTGCATTGTAAAAATGACACTCATGTTGCATGCTTGGCAGAAACCCAGCTACCCAGGGCTTTTCTTGTCTCAGAACCTGCTGAAGAAAGAGAGACATGTTGACATGTGGCAACATTGTTGATGTTTTTTCAGGACTGTCAAGTGTAGAATTAAAAAAACAAACAATGTGCACAACCTTAAAATGTGTTAACATTGATTTAAAACAAAAAAAAGAGAAATCTGCGCTGCAGGAAGCTGAAACAAATCTTAACTTGTTAATATTCTGAAAATTGTCCCTCGGTGTTTGGATGTAGTGACGCATGATTGTAAAACTAGCATTTGTTGGACTGTTTGAACTTTTATCTTCTGGAAAGCTGAAATCATTTTAAACACGTTCAGCTGCAGATCAGGTTCTTTCATAGAAAGATGCACACAGCAGGAGTGAGACACAAAGCAGGGAGAATCACACAAATCAAGTTACTGGTGATTAATAGTCGACTGAAAACTTTAAAGTTTAGCAGTTTTTTTTAATCTTTTTGTTTTCTGCAGACTTAAAAGTCAGATATTTCTGTCCAGCTGTCAGAAGAAAGCCCTGCCACTACTTTTGTTGTTGAGGAAGAAGATGCAGGTTCATAATATCCTCAAGGCAAAACAGGACTTCAGAGAGTTTAGGCCGGTCCACATGCAAGAACTGCTTCCAGGTCCTTTTCAGCCTGAGCACAGAACCAACATCATGTTTACGTGTTGGACAGAGTTGCACCATGACAACAACAACAACAAAATATATAATAATAATAATAATAATAATAATAATAATAATAATCTCAAAGCAGAACCAGGTCCTACCACACCAAATTTCAGCTTAATATGTCTAAAAATAGTTGAATTAATTATTTGAATTTAGCGTTTGTGGCCATCTTGATTTTTTTTATCTGATTTCAGAATCTGTTTGGCATCACTCTCAGATACTTCAGCGATATATTCAAAAAAAAAATTATTATTTAGCTCAGATGGCCATCTTGGATTTTTGATTTGCAGTCAAAGAGGGAGTCTATGGCTGGGTCCCTCAAAGGACTAGGTCTACCCTGTCTAGGTGGGCCGGGTGGGTCCTTGGTCGACCGGAAAAAAATGGTTGTAAATTTGGACAGTCTAGCCTCCCACCCTTACCCCGGTGTACGTCCTGTCTCCTAGCAACCGTGACAATGCTAAACAGAAGCAAAAATAGGCCAAAATATCAATATATTAGTATTATTAATGTCATAAAACAACAAAATTAGCTTAAAGGCAATATTTGAAGAACTAAGGGATGGTGGGACAAGAAAAATCCATCAAACCCATCCCTTAAATCGAGGAAAAAGGACTCATTTGTCTGCCGCATCAAAGGAATCTTCAAATTCAGACAGCCTCCGGCGCGGTGCTGTGACGTAAGCTGGTGACGAATTCAGCCTTCGGAGTGGCCCCTGAAATTGGACACAGCCTGCGAGCTGTAACCATATAAAATTAGCTGTGGTGGCCATCTTGAATTTTCAAATCAATACATTGGCCACTTCTTGCTAAAAAGTCTAGTTCCGCCCCTGAGTCACAAAATTTGAACACGAGCACAAAACCTTGAGCTCTGATCAGTTTGCTGATTCTTTCTGCAGTTCTGTTGACAAAAGCATGAAGAAGTTCAGAAACTGAGCATGGAGGCCACCGTGCACCATCCTTATCTGCTTACAAGCAGCCTTTTATCATTATTCAAGCAGTCAGGGTGGTTAGAATATTCAGTCTGCATGGGGGTAATGAGGAAGCTGCTCTGGTCTCCTGTGGTGACGAAGGAACTGAACTGAATTTACTGATTTTAGGAATCTTGTTTGACTCACTGAATCTTTTTATGAGATCCTCCAAAATGAATTTGCTTTGACTGTTTTCTAATAAAAAGAAATCAGCGACTCAGACGGACTGCAGCTTCATAAAAATAAATTTATCAATGATTCTGAGAAGTAAAGTAACGTCACTGTTTGAACAGATTGTCTCCCCAGAAGCAAATGTAGAAAAGTTTGGGTAATGAGTTTGTTAAAAACATTTTGTGTTTGTCAGAAATCCCCCAAAAATAAAAATAATAGATTCCAGTTTCTGTCTCTCCGTGAAGGAAACGTGCTGCGGTACGACGACACCTGGTCTGCTTAATATTTAAGCCTTTTTCTCAAAGAAAAGTGCAAAAACAAATTATGCATTACCCAGTTCAGAGCTGTGTGCACGCTGATTTGATTAGTGATGTGAAGCGTCACTTTATAAATATTTATAATACCTATTAATAAAACTAAGTTAGAAAAAGCTGATTAGCAAACCAACCCTGAAGAGTTTTGGTTTCTGGGTTTTGTGAAGAAAAAGTAAATAAAAATGCAACAAACTCAACCGAGTGAATTAGAGTATATAAAGAGAAAACATTTTATATAAGCTAATAATCTAAATTTCATCTTCAAATAAGATTTTTTCTTTCTAATTGAACAAGTTGTTTATTGAAATCAGCTGTAGTGTTTAAAAATTAACAGCTCTGTGGCAACTTCCCCTCTAAAGGCAGCGCCCGGACTGGTATTTGGAGAAAAACTCAGACTAATTTGATTTTCAAGTGGAGGTTTTGGCATTTATTAGTGATGCACTTGAACAAGGTCACATGGCATTTAAATGAATCCCACGATGTCAAGGACCTTCATTTAGCTGCAGCTCCTCACTTCAAAAAGATATAAATTTAAAAGAATAGCTAGAAAAGTGAAAAACCCACAATAAGATATGATTATTTGCTTACATGTCAGACCTATTTAAATCAAACCGGGTATATTTTTAAGTCTGTTTCTTAAATGACTGACAAACAGTGAAACTCTAAAGTCACTGATTTCTTTAATGTTTGATTTTTGTTTTAAAGATATAAATAGACACGTTTCTGTCAGCTTTAGTTCCATCAGTGCTCAAAACTGAAACCAGAAAGTAAAGTTGAACAAACGAGCGAGGGTAACTATCAGATATTAAAAACAGGAAAAAAAACTGTGGAAAGAAAACAAGAATGTGGAGGTGAATAAAAATAAACGAAAAGATAGAAACCACGAAAGCATGACAATAAATTCAGCTAATTTAAATAAATGAATAAATGATTAAATTGAGGATTTATTGTCTCCCAGCACTACATCTTCCAGCCAGCTTAGTTCTGTTCAGTTTGTTTCACATTGGTGTTTTTTGTAAAATAAAATTAAAAAAAGTTCACTCATACTTTATTATAGTTCAGGGCTATTCAACTGGCGGCCCGCGGGCCACATCCGGCACGCAAGTGACCAAAGTTCGGCCCGCCAATTGGTTCCTTCATCTCTTAAGCCCAAACCCCCGGTTTTCTACTTTAATTACTATAAATTCTTTTAGTTTGACATAGATGTGTGGTATCTACAGAAACATCAGAGTCTTGGCTCAAAGCTGGTAAAAAACATTTCTATCAACATCCAAGACAGTTAAAACTACAAGCAGTTGAAGATAAAACTATGGAAGTGAAAATAAAATTTGGCAAGTCAGAGATGTCAAAATAATATTTGTGTTAAACAAGAGGCATTACACAGGGTTCTGTAGTTTTCATGATTAAATGCAGCAAAATAAACTAATTCAAAGGTAACAGATCTTTGTAATACTTGGTTTATTTACATAATGACTTTAATTGCTGGATGTTTGGCCCCTCAGCTGTTGGCCTGCATTAACTGTGGCCCCCGGATCAATTTAGCTGAATAGCCCTGTTACAATTCAAGTTTGCAGATACCAGGAAACCAAATACAGATGATCTGTTAGAATCAGTAAAGCTCTTTGTGATCCTTTTCACCAGCGGTGCACGTTATTTTTCATTCACAACACACGTCCCATCCCTGGTTACCTTTGATTAAATCCTGACGTTTAAATAAAAACTGCGGAGCCGGGCGGGATGCTTCAAACCCGGCGTCTCCCCGAGGCTTTTCAAAGCTTCATAAAAATGTCCAGACAAGTCAGAGCTGCTAGCTTTTAGTCCAGAGAACCGTTTATCAGTTCTGATGCGTTGTCACAAGAACACAAGATAAAGGGAAGCGGCTTAAACCAATTATTTTTTCAGCTGAGAAGCGAAAACTAGAAAACAAGAGTAAACAATTCTCACTGTATTGGCATCCTGCTGTTTATTGGACGCATTTCTGCAAGATTTAACACTGAAGTTTGGTTTGGTCGAACAGAACGGTGACTATTGTGTTTATTTAAATTAGAAAAGATTCAACTTTAGAGTTAATGCATCCTAAAAAAATGAGAATATAAAATGCATTAATGAAAATATGATGTTGCAGTGCATTAAATAAAAAGGCAAAATTGTCTCGTTTCCTGCCAAAAACGTAGCCGTTTCTCACATTTTATGTTTTTTTTAAACTGACAATGAAGCATCAAACCTATTTGTTTTTTTTAAACACACTGATCAGTTTTACCAACTAAAATATAAAAAACAAACAAGGCACTGATGTACCACTCACAGCAGGGCTGGCAGGTAGGACGGATGCACTAAAATTAGAAGTGGGATGTGGGAGATGGTGACGGTGAGAGGAAAGGAGATTTCCTAATTAAAGCCTCACTTCAGGCCATTCTCTAAGTCTAACTTTTTCAGCGTGGCCTGGCTTCCTGCCAATCAGCTGCAGCGCATAATAACGTGTCCAGAAGGGTTTTTGGATTTGGTCGGAACAGGGGAGGTCATCGGAGAGGAGCGCTGCTGGCATCCAGCTCCCACTCTCCAGCTTTACAAAGTGTCGTCTGCAGCCTGTCAGGGATTTGAATTGGATGCTGGAGACAGGTGCTAAAATAAAAAAATTAAATAAAAAAGCATCATTTTCTTCTGTCATCAGATTTCATACCGTCAGTTAATGATAACTCATTTAATTTTCTCCTGAATTTATATTCAAACAATCGACTGAGCTGTTTTTGCTAAAGGGAATCTCAGAAAGGTCACACTCAGACTGAAGTTTCAACAATGATCTCTGCTGTGGTGGAAGTGCCAGCAGCCAGTTCCCTCAGAGCTGACAGACAGGTGACAGGATAAACAGTGAGGCAGCTTTATCAGACACAAAACCTGAAAATAGTCATTTCCAACGCCAAAAATTCGACTCTGAATCCAAATAGTTTAACTTTGTGCAAACATTTATTTAATTATCTCCATTAAATTAAATCCCATTTCCTGTAAGAGACCCAGAAGTAGGCCAGCTGTGTTTTAACCCTGTTTAACTGTGAAACAAGGCCTCGGGGGGGCTCCGTACACCGACTTTTTATGAAAACGTTTCCTTCAAAGATGCGAACATCACATCCCTTCACCACTTACCCAACAGTTCCTCCTGCGAGAAAAACAAAAACAAGCAGACTGAGGTTTCCCTGTTTGCTTGGCAGCCCTTTGAGGTCACGTCCACTCACACATAATTGATACGAGCAGCCGTTTACAGGGCGCCGTTCAGGAGAGATTGTCAGTCCGACTGTCAGTCACTCCAGTAACTCCAACCAGAAATTACAGCCTTTAATCACTGCAAACTGTGATGGTATTAGCGAGCTAACTGACAACCTTTGTGCACATCCTGAATGCAAAACAGCATCTCCAGCTCAACAGTGATGGAGACGTTTCCATAAAAAGTGTTTTCTGCACTGATTCTGTCTGCTGAGGTTTTATCAAATACCAATTTATGACACAATCTTATAAAAATCGAGTGTTTAAGACTAAACCTTTGGGAACATACTGTAGTTTGACTTCTTATTTTCATTATTATTATTATTGAGGTTTTAGCTCAGCTAAACTTGTTTATTCAGTTCTACCTGAAAGTGCTGCAAGTTTCCTTCACTTCTTTTTTTTGCTCCACCTTTTGAACAATACTTAGGGCAAAAAATATTTTTTTATTTATTTTCTTTTTTGTGAGACAGTTGATGTCAGTAAGAACCTCTCCAGGGAGGTTTCACAACAGTTAAATTTTTCTTCTCATGTTCAGCTTAGGAGATATCACATAGGAAAAAAAACCTGTAGCTTTGTCACTTGTATTTTATTATTATTACCCAAAGATAATCTCTGGTAAAACACACCAATGTGGCGATTTTATGAAGTTTCTTATATTTTAGTTTAACAACACAGTAATTTAGGTTTGAGTAGTTTTATAAATAGTTTTGCACATATATAAATATAAATTGCTAAGATGCAGGTACGCACTCTTTCAGTGTCCAGAGTTGGGTAGTAACTAATTACATTTACTTGAGCAACTTTTTTAAAAAATGTATTTTTAGGACTATATAAATAAATTTTTTTTTTTATATTAAGTACAAGTGTGAGGATTAGGTGAACAGAGTCAGAAAAAAAAAGTGCAAAAAAGGAAATGAGTCTATTATAGCCCTTTAGGTATTTGTCCTACAGACTGTTTATTTATGTTTTAGAGGGAAAAAAAACATAAAAACATTACTGATCATAATAAAATAATAATACTATTAGAAAAAAGACAAAAAAACAAAAACATAATAACAATAACAAATTAACAGGACTATTTAGGACTATTTTTACTTTGCTGTACTTTTTTTTGCTTTTGAGTAATTTTATTATGAAGTATTGTTACTCTTGAGTAAAACTTCTGGGTACTCTGAGTAACTTCACTGAATGAAGAGCAAGCTTGTTTTCACCAAAAATTTACCAGGCACACACACACACACCCACAGGTTTGTATTTCTATCCTTATTAGGACCGTTCATTGACTTCTAATCATTTCCAGTAATTTCTACAGCCTAAGACTAACCTCACAGGTACCTTCCTGACCCTCAAACTAACCTAAACTCAAATCACAGCTTAGTCCTAAAACTAACCCCCAACCCAAAAATGGAGTTCCACCATTTTAGGACCAGTCTTTGGTTCCCATTAGGACTACTGGTCTTAACAAGGTAGGTGTGTGTACCAGAAACGGTCCTAAATAGGTAACAAAAACAAGTACACACACACACACTTGCAGTTTTTCAGAAATTTTATAATGAAAGAAACGGATTTAAAAAATGTTTTGCCTGAATTTGTAATTCTGTTATTTAAATTACATTTTTTCATTTTGATCTTTAAAATACCAAAATCTCCACTTAGCTTTATATTTTGGTTTGTCTGATGATGTCATTTTTAAATGTTAAATGATTGATGTCTTGATCAGTTACTTGAGTAACCTTTCTACCAAATACACATTTCCTCTTGGATGGCTACTTTTTACTTTTACTTGAGTAAAAACATAGTAGTGCTACTCTTACTTAAGTACAATTTTCAGGTACTCTACCCACCTCAGTTAGTTGCATATTCTGCTGTAGATTTGCATCAGTACAACACCATTTTTGAACTCCCATCACAAATATCATCAGAGTTGATCTGTTTTCAGTCACTTCAGCTGTTTCTGTAAACAAAATGCACATACTCATTACCAGCCAAAACAAGTTGGCTTAGAAGTGTTTAATTCAAGAACATAGTAACCATTGAGTTGAGAAATAAAATTACTTCATGTAGTTTTTTTGACTGTTTGTGATTTTACAGTGAGTTCTTTTAAAAGAATAAAACCAGAATGTCTCATGGAGTTAAGAGAAAATGACCAATAAACGTTATGACGCAGTCAGCTGAACTGCCATCCTGTTAAAGCCTCAGTGACTCTTTGAACTGCCGGCACAGACAGAGCTGGAAATTTAAAACCTTTTTATGAAACAACATGGCCGGTGGCACTCTTTCATTGACTGTACAGAAGTCTGAACCGGTTCTGTTTGGTCTCTCCTCTCTTTGATCCTAATCCCTGTTGTCATCCAACCTATGAGATCAGAGAATATAGTAAAAACCTCAGGGGGCTCTGTGGCTCTGATAAAATGAGAGAGTAATCTAATAAGTGTTGTTGTGGTTATCCCTGAATTTGATCTGTGGCTGGTCGGAGCTGCTGCTGCTTCAGGAGGAAACAAAAGCAATTTAATTGCAAACTCTGCGTCTGTTTATCTGTGCCTCGCATTTCGTCTTTAAATGTTTCTGCTATGTCATTATACATTGATAGGATATCACCAGTTTGGGTATCTGAAGTGCACAAATTGGATTTTCTTTAAATCCAATAAGGAATATTGCCAGCTTTTAGTCAAAGTTTTAATGTTAAAATGACTAAAAGCTTTCATCACTGGCCTTTTATTTAATGTTAATTAAAAGCAATAATGGTTTTTCCCATTTTTTCCCCCCTCAAGACAAAAAAATAATTGTGCTGACTGTTTAGAATCACAAAATCATCCAAGTGTCAAACATAAATCAAGCTAGAAACATGAAGGTTTTCTTTTTTAAAATATTCAGTACTTTAGTTAACGTTTGTCTCAGAGATTAAAGCAGAGGCTGGACCAAGTAACAGGTAATTCTCAAATATTATACTCAAATCTCAAATTGATTTTTAAATCCTAAACTTGGAAATTTGAATCTTAAACAACTAATTTGACCAAATAAATTGGGTGCTCATCAGGGATTTGATCACAAAGTGAAGAAATAGAGAAATTTTATCCACTTAGAAATAAATATATTTTTTTATTTTAGACATAAAACACACAGATTCATACAGTGTCACTGCAACACTAATCTTACAAAAAATGTAATACTTATTCTGTCAAATAACTAAACCTTTTAAGTGCTGAACAATTACAAATAGATAAAACCAAATACTATACAGATAAAAACAGATAAAACACCAAGAAAAGCAATAAAACTATAAATGTAAAAGTTAAGATACATAAAGCAGTGTGAACAAGTAAGTCTTTAGCTTAGCTTTAAAAAAATAAAACAATGATCATAAATAATACATTTCTTTAAATAAAAAATACCTAAACACAACGAGGCAGGCAGTAAAATCATAAGCGGAGTCATATTTAGATATAAATACTATTATGATGGTGTTAGGGCAAAGTAAATCTTTGGAGAAAAGCTCCAACCAGATGAAGGAAAACCTGGTCCCAGTTGTCTGATCAACCAGAGTCCTGCTTCCCCCGCAGACCAGAAACAGACCATCACACTTACTGCAGCCTGATGTGTGCTTTACACAAAGACAGACAGCTCAGGAAGAATAGAGCCAAAAGCTGAACACTTGACCGATAGACGGGAGAAGAACATGGCTTCAAATGTCATTTCAGCCTCAGGGCTAAAACAACAGCTGCTAACCTTTAATGCCACGTGGCAATTGGAAGAACAAGCACAGTTTTATTTTTAACATTCGATCTGTGTCTTCTTCCACTTTAGTAAACAAGATTGTACATATTAAAAAAAGCTTATAATGTAGTGTTTTGTGTAGGTGAAAGAGCTACAAACAATATTTTTCCAGAGAAAAAAAATCCTATTTAAATCCGTCCCTAAATCTACCTACATCTACCAGAATGCTGTGAGGTTCAGTGAAATTATCAACATTCTATCAGATGTATTTTCTGTTGATATTTATCATGTCCATTGTGATATATTTGTTATTGTTTTAAAAAGATAAGTTGACTTTCTGTTGGGATTGTATCTGTGGTGAAATCATATGATTTAAAGGAAATGTGCTGCAAACACACAGTCAGGCTTACGTCTCTTCTTTTACCCAGAAGTGCAACATGTTTGTTGTGTTTTTGAATCATAATTTTGCAAAGTTGTTTTGTGTCAAACCTTAAAAAAAGCTAACCATAAACTACAAATGGTAAGAGTGTTAATAGTGTTTTTGTAATGTGGTGATGTGTGAATTAATGCAAATTAGTGTAAGGTATGGATAATTTTTACCCATCTGGTTTGGACATTTGGAGCAGGTTTTCTGTAGGTGTTTTCAGCCCTCTGCGAGCTGAATGTTGGATTTGTTTAGCCGTCTGTCCTGAGATGAGCTGCAGTCTGCTTTAGAAGCGACTGACAGATTGTTAATTCATTTAGCTTCCTTAACATCTCACAGCTTGCCTCCTATATCTGTGAAAACTTGCCATATTTAATTCTACTACATGACTAAATACTTACAAAAATGCACAACCCTGGTAATCAAATGCTGTTTTACTCCTGCAGCCATAGAATTTAGTCTAAAAACCTTGCAATAAAACCATGAATTGAATTGAATTGTTGACCTTTATGCATTTTAGGAGTTTCAGACAATTCTATTTCTTTTGAAAATATACCAATTCATTTATTTTAGTTGCAAACCTTGCCTGTTCAAATTAATTATTTGTTTTTTCACAACTTTTTCAGTTGAGCTCTTGTTTTCACTTTGATCTTTGTGGCGTAATCTTCAACACAAATGCATTCGATTTATCAACCCCTAAAACTCGAAATGTTTAGTGTCTAGACAGAAAATTCTTCTGAGCACCATTAAATGGGCTCAAAGCAGAGGATCAAAGCTCAGACTAAAAGCTAACAGGACTCTGAGTCCATAAAGTGGTTCACAGAGTCACCAAAGTCTACCTTTGGATTAGCCTGATGATGCCATTATCTAAAGTCAAACATGAGCCTGCAGACTGTTACTTTCTGCAAAATGCAGCCTGAAGCTTAAAAAGAGGCTTTGTTATTGACAGAATCAATACTTTGGGTATCAGTTTTCCCACCGCTGCTTCTAACCAGTAGACGAGTAGAAGGAAACAGTAGTTTTTGTATGTATGTATGTATGTATGTATGTATGTATGTATGTATGTATGTATGTATGTATGTATGTATGTATGTATGTATGTAAATTTAATAAATGAAAACAAAAGCCAGGTCTGCTGTGGAGCATTCTAAGGATCTGACAGCGAGGGAGGGGACATGGAGCTAATATCTGATTGGAGGGTTGATTGGTGAATCAGAAAAGCTGAGATGGTTAGAAATTAATTTCAGGTGAGTTAATTTGCAGACCTGTAGCTGTAAAAAAACTAAAACTAAACTGCAAATAGCAAAAATATGTAAACATTGATCAGTCTTTATTTTAAAAAAGCTACATCCATAAACAGAAAAATTAAAATGGACTTTTTTGATACTTGTTGGGTCTGAATAAAAACACACATTTATTAAAACAAGCCACAGAGGTCTCTTAAATAACTTGAAACTAAAGAAATTTCTTCACTTGAATACATTATATTTGATGTTTGTAAGCAATTTTTTGAACCCAAAATATCTATTCTGTTTTCAGCTGTTAAATTTAAGTTACTTGTAAATGAATTTCTGTGCAAACAATTAGCTGATCATGTGAGCACACTTCCTCATGAGACATAACCACACCCCTCGTATATTCAGTTTTACCGTCCACTATCACATGAATTCATCCCAGACTTTACAAAGCACTGATTACTGTATCTGACTCAGCCAACTAGAAAACATCAGGCGGTGACGATGATGAAGATCATCAGCCAGAGAAAGAGCATATCAGAGACTGACACTCCTGACAGATGTAGCAAGTTAAAAAAAATAGAATCATTAAAAACAGTTGCTGTGAGCATCCATGTTGGGATGAAAGGCTGCTGTCAGTGCTGTTTGATAGGAAACACTCTGTTGTTGCTTGTCTTTACTGGGGCTGATCCTGAGCCAGCAGAGCCCTGAGGACTGATCTACTTCAATTAGCCAATTGCTGTTGAAGGATAATCACTCCACTGGGTCACCAGAGAAACATATCATCTCAACAAATCCAATTAAAATTAAAAGCCTAACATTTTATTTTTAAAACAATGCATATCCACCGCACAGCCTCTCATGCCAAAGTTTAACTTAAGATCATCTTTTGATGAGCAGAGACAGAGTTAGTGCTGTTAGTGCTCCAGGTGTTGTAAATCAAATATAATCACCTCAAGTTTTAGCTTAAATCCAGGCGTGGCCGGTCCATAAGGCAGCCCCACCTAAAACAAAGTAGTTCCTCCTAATAAACAATGTTCTTAGCTTGCATCTATTGTTTTATTCTGTGTTTTTCAACTATTTTGACAATTTTAAATTGAATTCAAAATGTTTTTCAGGGATTCCTTCTCAGTTTTTTATGTGTTTACAGTCATACGGCGTCATGGGTACAGTGTGACACCCTGCGTTTTTCAGTGGATAATAATAATATTAATAATATATATTATATACACTCCCCCTGCTGGCAATCATCGGTACTATCAGCCCCTCTGAATATAGTCTCATTGTGATGTTAAAAATTCCACCCTATGGTCACTTTCTGCTGGTTTTAGCACATAAATGCAAACAGTAAACCTGAGCTTATAAAATGCAGGAATAGTGAGCTCAGCAAAACTTGTGTCCAACAGGGGAGGAGATATTCTGTTTCAAAGTGGATTTGGAGAAAACAGAGCAAGCTTGAGAAAACTCAAGGAAAATAAAAAAATTTAACTTTTTTTGCCAAGAAGGTAGGATTGTTTTAAACCTAATCTGTGTGTGAATTACTGAGCTCAGTTTGTGCTAATCTAGAGCTGCGATCATGAAATAATCTGTCTGTGTGCTGCTCAGGGCCTTGGAGGATACATAGTTCACCGTTTTGATTTAGTTTTTTTACTTTCATATTTAAAATTAGTTCACAAGACGTCTTGTCCCCATTTAACTTTGTTAATCTGGAGTGTTGTTGCAGAATTATTACTCAAAATTCAAGTAGAAATCTAATCCAGAAAGCTGTTTAGTTAGATGTCTGATTAATTTCTACCACAACTAAAATACAAATACGGTTGGGTGGGAGCAGGAGGCCTTTCTGATTTAATAGTCGGGACATTTTATTTATTTTTTTTAACGAAACACGACCTGTGTTGAGGGAGAAGAAAAGGCAACTTTGTGCACAAATAATTGGTTGAAAGTAACCTAGGCTATATAATTTTCACAGAAAACATGTTGCAAATTGCAACATTCGTGTTGATATTGATTTAGGAATTTAATGTCCTCCCCACTAATATTTATGCTCATGAGCTGCTACTGCTCAAATCTGCAAAACTAGCTGAGTCGCAGCCATTTTTCAGTTTGTTAGCTGAGCGGTTGTTTTATTGTGTAACAAATTCAGAAAAACTGAATTTGATAAAATTACCAAGTTTATGCTGTAAAAGTGGTGAGCACAAATTTCAGCTATAAATAAAACATTTTAGTGCGGCAACTTCTCCAGGTTTGAAGTGGAACTTTTTAAATAAAGTACATTTTTAAACAAATCCGTCAAAGTCACGTTGTGACATTTAAACATTGAGGAGGACAGAAATAGAGCCTCGTCACACTGCTCCTCTTTGCTTCTTTTTCCCTCCATGCTCTCTTTCTTCATCTGGTGTTATGGCAAAGCCATCTCTGAAGCACGAGCTGCTTCTTTCAACCTCCAGCAGCCTTTCATCTTCCTTGGAAAATTGAGTGCTCCCATGTTTATCCCTGATTCGAAGTGTACGAAGAGTCGGGGTACGGCAGAGGGTACGAGGGGCGGTGGATGCACAGTGGCAGACAAAAGAGTGGGGTAGATCTGAAGTTAGTCTTCAGCTGACAAAGACCCCTGCTTACAGCGTATCTGTGACATTAAGGATTAGCGGCTGAGAGACGGAGCTCTGCCTGCGCTGGTTAATCTCTCCCCTCCCAACATCACTCACTCAGCCCCGTTCTCCTCGTCGCCGCCGTTCACACCAGATGCTTCGTATTCCTAAAACTTTAATTAGTTTTTAGCACGGATTGGGGAAAAAAGTTGGTGCCTTCTCCAGGTGATGAAAGCGGTTTGAGTCACCGAGCTTCGCCAGGTTAACAGAGTTGAGGTTAAGTATGAACCGCTGGGAGTTTTGAATCAGACGGCACAAAAAAAAAAGGTGGAATTTACTGGCTTTCATTTTTAATTAAAGATCTCGCTCTCCTTGAATGAGTGCACATCACCTGCTGCCCTTCATGCCAGAGTTTTAAATCTCATGAGAGTTTGAGATTATCGTGTTGTGACCGACTCTCAGCTACTACTATGTCAAAATTTAGCTCAGTATCGGTTTCAATAAAATATGAGATATTTTGCTAACAGTCACACACAGAAACTGCTAAAACAATATTGCTTGGCTTTGCCTCTCAGCAGTGGATGAGAACTACATTCTGTTTTTACAGGACAGAAAAGAAATCTCCGACCAAAAGCTTTAAATTAAAGCTTACTTTCAAATCTTTTAATCTCAGAGATTTGTTTAATTTACTGCTCCACTCTGAAGGTCCAGCTCAACAAGATTGACTAATGAATTTGTGACAAAACAGCCATCTGGACGTAACTGCCTATTAATTAATTATGCAACAGAGAGCTAATCAGAAATAATGGGCTACTTAATGACTGTCTTTACAGAGAATAGCTGCAGCACAGGTGACCAGGAGCAACCTCACACCTGGTCATTCCTCTATACAGTTTGCAGAAAAAACCCTCCAAGTTGACATAATGAGGTTGACAAACTGTCAGTAATTAATGAATGATGCCTGAAATGGAGTTAATTGTCTCACAGGTGTCCTCGAGGTGCTACATTTTCTCTCTTCAGTCTTTTCTTTTCTTTCTGGTTTGAAATGTTAAATGTGTCATTTTGGATCAATGTCACCTGGTTATTAGTAAAAACACTGGTTTCATCTTCAGAAGAAAGATTTGCTAAAAAGTTACTAGAATTTGTCATCCATTAGTGATTTGTTTATATAAATCCCTTAAACTAACATTCAAGTGATACAATTTGCAGTTTCATGCTCCTTTCTTACACGTTGAAAAAAATAAAGACTAAAGTTTCTAATATTTAAATAAAATAGATTGAGGTTTTGATATATATAACAAATACAATTAGTTGAGGTAATTATTTTAATTCATTCAGATCCATTTTTTCTTCTGTACATTTTTAATGGCAAAACTTATTTCACAATTTGTGCACCATTTTATGTGACAGTTTATGTATCAAAACGTTCAGCTCCAGAACGTTCTGTCAATGACTTTTGATATTTAAATGACTTAAGCAACTTGTACTTTTTGAGATATTTAGCTTTTTCTGACATTTATTTTCTTATTGAAAATGAATAGAGTTGTTTTCAACACTTTTAAAACATTTAAACAAGTTCATAAAGTTTTACTGTACTTTTTATCTTCTGTTCTGGTTCTGCTCATTTTAAAACTTATTTGGGCTGCTTTTCAGATTCCTTCAGCTTCTATTTTGCTGATTTTAGCTTTTTCAGTTTTTTTAGCTATCATTCTGACCTTATCTGCAATTTGGCTAATTTTAACTTTTTTGTGCTTCTTTCTCCTATTTTAAGCTTTTTAAGCTCCTTTCAGCTGTTTTAGCTACTTTTGATTTTTTCAGCACATTTGACCTTTTTGTAATAATTTCAGCTTCAAACATGCTCTGTTTCTTTGTGCTAATTTCAGCTACTTTAGCTACTTTTGTTTTAGCTATTTTAGGCTACTTTTTGCTTTGTTTAGCTATTCAGCACAAGTTTTTCAACATTAAGCATTCATATTGCATTTTTGAAAGAAGTGCAATTTCTCAAGTTAATTTTTGTATTTTACTTACATGGGAAACAAATGGATTCTTTTTGTTTTGACAACATTAAAGGAATCACATCAACGACCACAGTTGCTGTGTTTCTCTGGAAGTTTGACCGTTTTATGTAAAACTGTTTAATGAATGGAGAAAATTATTCCTTCAAGTTTTGGGAAAGGCAAATCCGAGAGAACCTGAATCCACAGAGGATCTGAAAAATATTCAGTGATAAAGACGAGCTCTACCCTCCTGGGGGATTTTGACAAGTAGTGAAATTGTGTCTCAAATACAGATAATGCTTTTAGATCTCGCCACAAAAAAAAAAAAAACTCAGTCCCATTAGGAAAGAGTCCAGAACAATATCTAAAAAGAAGATTAGAGGTGAGCTCTGAGGTCAAGGTACCTCAGATTGCAGAAAACGATGTTCTGAACACGAAGCTGGAGACGAATCCTGTGACAGATTTGACATGAAGGTTTGTGGTGAAACTCTCAGGACAAATCCAGAGTATTTACTGTATATCTGCCTTCAGGGACAAAATCAACTAATCAGTTTGTGTCCATGTGCCACTGCACAGCTAAATGAGTGTCACTTTGAAAATCACAGCCCGCTATGCGCTTATAAGAAAACTCCTATACAAGAAGGGAGTGTGAAAACGGCGTGTCATTGTACCATCTAATCATGCACATCATTAATCTTGATTTTGGAGCCTAAAGCCAGATGAAAGGAGACACTGAGTGTGTCACTGATGATGATTTTTAGACTCAATTTTTCACTTCCGAGTCCTCAGGGACGAGCCCTGCTTTAAAGCAAATAATCTTAGTGTTTAATCCTGTACTTTGTGTTTGCATGGGGACCTCTGAGATCTGAGGTGATTAGACGTAATCAGAACTCGTTCATGCCATGTCTTCCAATCTCACCGACTTCACTCATTCTGCATTAACATGCCTGCTTTTGTCTCTGGCTGAGTGAATTAACATTCACATACTGCTCCCACATCATGCTTGATTTATCCATTTGATTAAGCATCTTTATATCCCAATCACAAGTCCCTGCACCGATGAATTGCGCACCAGGGACTTTTAAATGTTACCTGTGGAAGGAATATAAATACTCTGAACCTGGAATGGAATAAAAATAATTGCGCAAAACTAAAAAATGGCATTATTTTTTAAAATCATAAGTTCAGAATTGCTGCAGTAGTGTAATTTATTCAAAACGTGTAACAAAAATTGAAGTTTTATTTGTTAGAGAGGAATGTAAAAATGAGAATAATCAGTTTAAAAAGGTAAGTTAAAATTTATTAAAATTATTTTGTCGATGTAATAAAATATTATCCACACTTTATTTTATCGTTTTCATAAATCCTCCTAATCGAAGACAAAAAAAGTCACCTTTTTTGTAAAGCTAAAAGTTATTTTTAAAGAGAAACTTTTACAGCGGTTTACCATTAAAAACAAACGTATATTCCAACTTTGTTTTTTCCACTAACGGGTGTTTGGAAAGCTGTCAGGTCTTATTAATTAAGGTTTCCCCTGTGGTGAAAAACAGGAAATTAATATTTGACAGATTTCCAGCTTGGGCCTGTACAAACACAGACTCATCTAACATCATTTTGTACCAGATGATTTTATAGTTTAATAAATAATGATAACAAAAAAGTGTTACAACACAATCTGTGCATTGCCTTCTGGTATTTACTCCTGAGTTGTGGTCGAACGTAATGAGGAATTTACTCTTTGCTGCAATGATTTCATTAGTTTTTTACAGTTTTAGATCAACTGAATGATGCTGAAGTGAGAGTACAACAAATATGGTGAAGATTATATTTGATTTAATTTGTTTAGTTGGGAAAAGGGGCCGATATAAGATTTTTTTTCTTCTTCTGCTACCTTTCATTTAATTTGTGATTGTATTTTTATTATATATAGAATTTCATGTTGTTTTTAGATAAATTAATAAATAAATAAGTAAATAAAATTTAAAAAAGTATGGCCGATGTCGGCTGAAACCCATGAACTGAGACGCAGCCTATATGTTGGTGATCGCAGCTCCCACCCTGCTAAATTTTAGCTAAGTCTGTCTAAAAACAGCTGAATTATAGCTATGTGAAATTAGCTTTGGTGTCCATCTTGAATTTGCATTTAGAATTTGTTGAAGATCATTGTTGACTACTATTATAGCATTTATTAGCTATATGTGTCTTAAATTAGCTGAAATTTAGCTATTTCTTAAACTAGCATTAGCTCTTAGCTTCAGATTGAGATTAGCCTTTAGAATGTTACAGAGATTGTTCTTGACTACCACACTACATGTCTTAAATCTGCTGATTTAGTAGTTTGAAATTCTCTTGACGTTTTTTCTTATTATTTGAATGTGCCCCCCTATAAACGTCTAGCTCTGCCCCTGTAAGCATCACAAAAAAGTTCAACAAGTTATTCAGTTTTGGTTGCAACTTAAATATGAAGATTTATTCATAAATCATGTTAAGGATCATAGAAACAGTCAAGAACCAAACCATCAAACTGCTTCATATCACAGCAATCCTGCAGCACAAAAAACACAACAAACATTTTACTAATATCTACCTTTTTAAAATGCTGACCTGAAAGTTATTCAAAGACAAACCTTGTAATTATGCATGATCAGTTGGTTACCATAGTTACACATCCGCTAAGGGCTGCTTGTTTTTCCCCCAAATACATAATGAATAGAAAGATGTTGACATGAAAGTGAGCCTTCCTTCTATCCTGCAGTAAGAATTTTATTACTTCTGTATTAAATTCAGTGACTGCAGCAATTATTCTGCACTTATTACCTGTCCATCACTCTACCCTGCTTTCAGAAAACTACCTGTGCCTTTCAAAGACCTTTTACTTCATTGGTTTTCATTAGAATTTTGTCATTTCAGATTTTCATTTTATTTTTTTTTGTACATGTATTGTTGCCTTGCATCTCCATTCCAGGGAATCTTTTTTTTTTTATATTTTTAGGATTGGTTCCCTGGTTCATTACAGTAAAAACTCTAGATTTTCACTCATGTTGTATATTTCTGCTTTTCTGAACATTCAGTTCTGTTTTCTTTGTTGTCAGTTTCCTGGACAGGGACATTTTTATTCCCTAATTTCTCATTTTCAACCTTGGAGAAGCAGCCCTGTTGTAGGTTAATGGACTGAGGACACAATGTGATTGGAACTGTGCCTAATGGGCTTTTTTTAAACAGCTGTAGATTTAGAATAATCACACTGCTGCTTAGTCAAAGTGTAGAATTTTCTGTGCAGTTTTTGTATTTTCTTAAAAATTTTCTTTATTTTTAGACATTTTCCTCAAAGGTTGGGGAAAAACATTTTACTTGAGAATGTGTTCAGCTTCTATTCAGGTTTACCTTCAGGTGTTACATAATAAAAATGTGTTGATTTTATTATGTAACATGGAAAACCAACAACTTGAGATAGCCAGAAGACTTTTTTTATGCAGGTAAAATGATTTCTGAGAAATTCAGCAGACACAAAGGAGCAGACTTCTTGGCATACATGACTCACAGATCTACATATTATTCTTTAGGCTTTGGTAAATATTATGGGGACTCCTGAAACAGAATATTTTTGATAAATCTGATTTTCTTTTATAAGATTTGGACTTGAGGAAAGTCATTTCGCTCTAAATCCTCGTTTAACAAATCAACATTGGTCTTTGTGAAAATCAGTCCAAGTTATTATATCTTACATTACATGTTAGATGTGAAAAAGTCTTTTTGCATGAAATTCAAAAGCTGGTCTTGATATCTAAAAGTCGAACAGAACAAGAAGTCCGGTTATTTCTGTTCACCTCCTACATATTCAAAAACTTCTCTCTTATTTTCAAATTAAAGAAAAACTTATCATGATTTAGCACAGCTATTTTTCCTGTTCAATGAGGCGGAAATCTGAGAAATGAATTTTTAATTTTAATTTTTTCAACTTGACTGACTTGCAACAGAAAACAACCCGTTAGGTTTTTTTTTTCCTTTGCAAATTAACTGACAAGCCTTTTAATTGCTCCTGAAAATTGCGTGGCCCAGGGACAAAAGGACCACAAAATGGAACCGTTCTCTCTTGTCTGTATAATCCAATGCCTGAATAAACCCCAGAGGAACAGAGCCATTAGTCTGCTCCAGGCTCCTCTCAGCAGAATGAATCTTCAGTCAGGCAAACGAGTGTCAATCATTTCACCACTAGCACTGACGTTACTGTAACCACAGCAAACAGGATCAAATTTACAGACGGCGCCCCAAAAACACCACGTTTTGGGATTCCATTAATGATTTTGAACTTCTTTACCTTTTTTTTCCATTTCAGGACGACACCAGTAAATTTATAATCCACTCGGAATCATATTCTCCTGCATTATTTTTCCGACAGTACATTCATAACTTTTGACATGCAATTCAAAACCCGTATCTCTGAAGCCATCATTCACTCAGTCACAGCAAAACGTGACCTTCATCGGTCTCGGCGTGCGCTCTCTCTCACACACACGCACATGTTTAATAAGATCTGATTAGCTTAAAAGTGCCTCCTCTTTGCCTGTAATTAATTCATCAGCATTTGAAAAGGAAGTAGCCCTGTTAAAGCCACATCTTCTGCACCATTTACCCAGATAATGGCCTAGATTTTTATGATGTTTTTATTAGAGGGCAACCTTGCCTTTCAAGGTGTTGGCAGCTTTTGTATGGAGATGGGGAGTGACTAAATGGAGGGTAGTGTCAACTTCATTTTGATGGGACTAGTGATTCAGAAAATTCAGTGTCACCTCACTTCATTAAACCCAAGTTGGACAAAAAAGGGAAAAAAAATGCTCACAACACAAAGTGCCTTTTAGTACTGCTCTGACTAACATGGTTGTGAAGATAACTGGGGCAAATTTAAAAAGCTCAAGCCTGAACTACATAAATGAAGAAAAAAGGATGCTTGTAAAACATACAGGTGCTTGCAGTGGGTTCTGGGCCTCATAAAATCACCTAGCATCAAAAGAATAAAAGCTTTTCTTTCCAAACAAACTAGTATTTATTTCTAAAGCTGTGGTGAAACCGTAAAGTTGAATAAATTCCTGTAAAGCGCCTCGGTAAAATATGTGATTTCACACTGAGCGGCATTTCCACTTCTGCTTTGCTAAGTTCTGTTTCAGGCCTCACCACTTACTGTCACAATATGAAGTTGGGAGCACAGACAGCATCTTTCCGCTGCACTGGCATGTGGCCAATTGGAAAAGGCTAAGTCATCCATGGTGAGAAAAAGTCATAAGCTGACTTTAGCGCTGCCAAGCAAGACTGTGGCTTCCAACTTGACTGTGACAGTTCCTGGTCCTTTGACAGCACAGGGAAGGGCAGCCAGAGAAAAAGAACCCCTTGAGGAAACAGATGCTTAGTTGAGAGGTTAGTGCTGATTGAGTTAACTTGTAACCAAGTAGTAAGCCAAAGTGGAAATAACAGCTACGACTGCAGTTATCCAAAACAGAGTGCAGAGATTTCTTAAAGCCCTTCCAGTTATTTTTAATGGGGTTTTGAAATCCATCAGATTCAGGATCAGAGACGTCTCCACAGGGATCGATGACTTCATCACTATCAGCTGACTCACCAGCAAACTGTAGTCCTCAGTTCAAAACAGGAAGTATGACTTAGACTTAGCTGTCTCGCTTGTTAGCAGGTTTTCATTGACCCGAGGCTATTAATGAGAACTACTCCTCCGTGGACCCTGCTCGGGATCTTCTGTGTCTGTCTACCTGCCATCTGATGCATGTGTCTCCCAACGTGATGTCCCCCTGGATACCCCCACACCTGAGCAGCACTGACAGGTAATCTTTCATAGGCAGCCACTTGAGTGTCACCTGGAAATCAGTAGCAGAACACACGGGCTGCCTCGTGTGGTGACAAGAATATACTCTAATGATCTGCTGTATATTCCAAAAACTCATCGCTGGGCTCAGTGTCTGTCCAGTTTGTTGGTAAGTACTGACCCAGTGTGCTGAAAAGTCAAATACTTTGTAGAGAAATGCAGGAAACTGTTTTATATGTTGACTTAAAGACATTAAATACACTTTATTGTCCATTGAGTAAGTTTCCTGGGTGCATTAACCTTCTAAGACCTGAACTCTTGCATTGCATGCATTTTTGTTCACATTTGGCACCAGGTTCTATGAGGTTAAGAAACCATAAACTCAGTCAGGTAGTGAATTATGCGTAAAGCACTAAACATATGAATATAAGAGGGAGATGCTTCGACAAAACAGCCACATGAGGCATGATTTAGATGGAAAGGTTTCATAAAAATCTTTAATTCTGTCAATTTTAGTCACGATAAACTCAATTGTTTCAGTTTTCTCAAACGATGCTCTGAGAAAAGTCACGATGCGCCAAAGGCAGCGCAAACTTTTACCCAATAAAACTTTCTCCAAGTTGCAAAAAATGTCAAGATTGACCAATTACATTCTCCGAGACAAAACTGTCTCCTGTCCACCTCTCATGTCTCTGGGCCTTTCTGCTAGAAAGAACATGTGGGTCACTCTGCTGCAGCCAGGTAAATCAAAGCAGTCTCTTATGAGGACCGGAGCCTCGGGTTATTGTCACGGTGAGCAACATTATTCAGACATGAATTTTTAAGAATGAAGACAGCACTTCTTGTTTTCTAGAAAGACCCCTTTTTGACTTTAATACTGGAGTTCCAGGGGTGTTTTATCCAGATTTGTTTTGTTTGGGGTCACTTTTGTTGATACCATCCATCTTTCCCTGATGGTTCCTCTTGTTCTGTCTCTTCTACGTTGACTTTCTGCTGCCTGAAACATTCACTGAGCAGGTCAGTACTGGGTCTGGCTCCATGATGCACTCCAGTCAGGCTACGTTCACACTGCAGGTCTAAATGCTCAATTCTGATTTTTTGGCGTGAACGTTCACATTCTATTTTAAATGCGACCTCCATCAGATTCCAGCTTGAACTCTGCACGGCACTGATGTGACCTGCATGTGCAGAAAAGATGTGACGCCACGTTCAGCACGCTGTTTGTTTACAGAGTTAGCTTAACATGTTACTTGTATCGATTCTGAAGTTGGAGTTCATTCAGAGCTGAATAAATAATTATCCGACATGTTTGTTTAGTTTAGTGTTTATTTCTGAATCTGCCTCTGACGGGATGCTCCGGTGAAGCATTTTATATTTGTAACAAAGTGCTGGAAGTAAAGTATCAAACTTTAGGTTCCATACGGTTCGTGACTGAAGATGGACGTTATTACCATTCGTTTCTGCGGATTTTCAGTCAAGGAGCTTATTGCATGAATCTAGGATAAGGGATTAAGCTGGGATTTTGGTGTGAACCTGAATAATTAAGCCTTGAATTGGTTACGTGGGAGGGGGAAGTGCTCTGAAACTAACCTGGTCCTGACCAGGTTTAAAGTGGAGTTTATTTAATCTGTTAATGTTTTTGAGCAGTAGACGTAACCTTAGTGCAAAAACTGTTCATCTAATGAAGTCTTACAATCTTATATCAGCTAAAATGTATTTTTGATCTTGTTTTGAGACTGATTTACTAAACAAGATCTTGTTAGCCTGAAAACTTTTTATTTCAAGGAGTCTTACCAAGTGCAACTGTCAAACTGCAGATTAATATTAATTAGAAAAGATTCAGTCTGATCAGAAATTAGTGTTTCATACAATTATTAATTTTTTTTATTTATTATTTGCATTAAAATATTACAGAGTAAATATATATTTATTTTATTCATTTATCAAATTATCTGTGAAAAAGAATAATTACACTGCTGGGAAGAAGTGAGACTCGCATGTTTTACTGCACATGCCTGATCAGGAAATCTGTGATCCACCCAGTGGGTCTAGTAAGGAAACCATGTATTAATCCTAAAGGATTTACAACTGGGTTGAACGAGCCGCCCCAATTTAAGTGTGAATTGATGTTAGAGCAACAGATTCCAGCTGTTTAGAAGTTGAAGGCTTGTTTAAGCTCAGCTTACAGCTGATATCCTGGATTTATAAATCTGATTTTTGTGAAATGAGCAGAACATGGAAAATGAAAAGAAAACAGACGAAGAAACTGGACTTCGGTTCTGTAGCTGAAAACGCGTGGAGCTACAGGTTTAAACAGCATGACTGGAGGTTAGTGTCTTTATCAATTCGCTCGCCCCCACCTCACTGATGGATGTCGGATGTAATGCGACACGAACGTTCAGACTGCAGTCACTTTGAAAAACATCAAATATGTATCCGATTCAGTACCACATATGGAAAATTAGATATGGGTCACATGGAGCAAAAATAAAAAAACAAACAAAAAAAAAGAGATTTGGGTCGCATTTGCCTGCAGTGTGAATGTAGTCTGATATTTCTAAGAACTAATAGATGCCAAAGTTTTTACAAAATTTCCTCTAAAGTATTTGGTTTGACCAACTTCTGCGTCCTCTCCCTGCGCTCAAAGGTCAAATAATCGTATAAGTGCAACTTTCTTGGACAATTATCAAGAGTTCTCACCTGTCTTAACTTGTCAGTTCTGTTGAGGCGAGCAGCTCTGAAGGTCAATTTTGTGGAAGATGAGATATGCCAGATTATGTGAAGAATGATTGATTTACTGGACAGCCACCCAGGTGGAAATCTTACTGGGACAGCAGTCATAAAGCAACAGCAAAGAAAGTCAGGGAAAATGAATACCTTTGAAGCCGTAAGAAAATATTAAAGGTTGAAAAAAAGATTAATATTTATGTGCATGGGGACGATTAAAACATTTTGGACTTTGCTTTTTAGTTATTTATTTTTAAACGCACCTTCACCTGTTGAGGAAACGGTGGGTGAAACACAGATTTACAGTATATTACACAACGTGAACATAAAGTGTAGTGATAGGACGGTACAGAATTGGGGTAGAAGGGAGAAAAGAAACAATATAAAGTGTGACAGAAGCAGAGAGGGTTTTGCTGGAGCGGCTCGTTACTCCTGAGCCATTCCATACACTCTTGTCATCTCCAAGAGCTAATTGGCACCTCCAGTGTGAAAACTCAAGCCTGTGTACTCATTGTCACAGACAAGCTGCAGAAAAAAAACATGCCTTCACACACAAACACACACAAACCCAAAAGGGTTAGAAAAATAATCAACACTTCATTGGAAAAACTCTTAAAAAAGCTTCACCAAGCTGTGATGCATCATGAAGAAAACCAGTGACAAGTTTTTATAAAGGATTTCTAAATTACCAAACACAACTGAGTGCTTCTTTTCCCTCATGCTTCCCGATGAACTGCTGTGGTTTTAAACTGAACACAAATATTTAACTGTCGAGCGTCTGCATAAACCTCTCTTTGTCTTTTAATCTTTTTTTTGCTACAAACTGCAATTACGCACCAACACAGAAACACAAAACCAATTAGATACACTTCTTGTCCAGTCATCTAAAACCTATTAAACCTACAGATTTTTTTTTCAAGGTTTGGGGTGTTTGTTTGTGCCTCAGAGAATGACCTAAAACAATCAAATTAACAATTTATTGCTCTGATTCACCAATTTCTTTGCTCATTTAATAGCTCATTGGACAACTGCAGTTTGCAATGAGCTCTGTGTGTTTTCTGCTTATTGACGCTCTGCTTTAAAGTTGGATAATAAACACTTCTGTGATACCATTTATAGTCAACACAAAGTGTAACATGTTGTTGATATACTGCAAATGTGAGACAGAAAACTGGATCGAATTCAATGCCAACCGTCAATGTTTCCCAGTAGCATGTGCAGAGTAAAACCGTGATTTCCCCATGATATTGCGAGATCGCTTATGATCACCAAACGCTCAGAGTATGTGTTGGCACATACTTGGATCTACTTACAAAACAAAATACAGCTCAATAGTTGCTTTTGTTACTGAGCTACTTCCCTTTTTATGTGATGTAAGGTTCAGCTACGGCGGCAGCCATCTTGGATCACATGACCTTGCAAAATGTCACCAGGGCTTGGACATTGGCTGTGTCTCAATTCATGGGTTGCAGCCAACATGGGGCGCATTTGTCTACCGCTTGCATGACTGCCCCGCGCCGTAGGCTGTCCCAATTTGTAGGCGCCTACTCATGTAGCCGAGAAAACCCTGAAAACGTCAGCTGCATCTGAGTTTCCTATACGGCCGACGGTATCCCAGAATTCATTGTGCCGTCAGCAAATTAAACAGAAAAATAAAGGCGGCTGAGTTTTTTTTAATTTTGACTTTTTTTAAATGACGTTTGAAAATTTATCACGGACCTAAAAATGTAAGTTAAACAACTTAGCTGAAGAAAGTTTTGTTGCAATGAGATGTTAAATAAAATTCAGTTACATGTAATGATACTGGAGCTAAACCCAAATTATTAATACTTATTATTTATTTACTTGTAACATTTTTTCATTAAAACTGAAGCATTGTGATATAAAACGTATCACCATGGTAACGAGGCAGAGCATGGACACGCAAACTCATGTTTTCTGTAGACGAGACTCGTTTCACAGTTGTTTACGCAGCTGACAGGAGCTAACAAAGACTTTCCAATGTTGGAATACTTAAATGTTCAGCCTTAATAACTCATTTTTGGAGGTTTCCTCTCAGAGACAAAGCCCTTCATAACACGTTAAAAGTTCACATCAAGGTTTAATAATAATGGTTTGCATTAATAAAATATTGCATCACAATTTCAATTTCCTGCATACTGGGTAGAAGCTCATGGGCCTTGGCTTGGGGTAGATTTAAATCTCTTAATAAAGTAAACACAACTCGTTACAAACTGTATCTCACTCATTATTTTGTAATTAGATCAGCTGATATTGAGAAATATATTAAAGGTGGCTGATGTCAGAGCTGAATGACAAACCTCTTGACCACAGAACATTATTAATCATGTAACAATTTTCTTCATGTAATAACCATTCTGTTACGACCGTTGTCTAATTTGTGAAAATGTGGTTTAGTATTTTTATTTTGGTCCAATCCCCGCCCAGCACAGTCGACCTTTTCGAGCTGAGGGCTGTCAGGCTGTGCTCCTGCCTTTCCACATCGAGTAAAAAAGAGACTTTCATTACCGACTGTTGCACCACCTGCTGCTCGTACAATCTCTGTAATCCAAAGATGCCAGCTGCTGACACCTCAATCACATTCAAGGTCTCCCATGGAAAATCTACCCATCAGCCACCAGAGTGCTCAAAAACCAGCAATAGCCCAAAGTGATGACAGACCCTTTTGCTCCGTTTGATGGGTGTGAGCGTGCATTTTGTGGATAAATATAAACTTCAAGAAAAAAGTTGATGTTATTAAAAAGAGCTAACAGACAAACGAACACATTCACACAGACAGACATTTGCTTTTTATGGCAAAGGAAGTTGTCATCACAACCAAACCCCTCAATTTGAGAAGAGAACTCAGTTTTTGACCAATTTCATCGCCGTTTTTATAAATTAATTTGTGTTTTTTATTGTTTTAGGAGATATAAGAGCATCAAAAGGTCACAAATTTATTCTCAACCAAATAGATAGGTGATAGAATCATCTTGTCCAAGATAAAAACAAAATAAAAAACTATCATCAGCCTTTCTTCTCTGGGCCCTGAATACTGATATTGTTCTTGTAGCGGTGCTGCAGGATGTCACTTCTAAGGAGCGTTTGGGTGACCAGTTGTTTTCCGTTCAAACAACTAAAATAGTTTTCAAAATGGTTGAAATAGCAGCAGTGTTGTGGAATAACTGAATTAGTCCCCAACATTCAACAGATTTTGAAATAATGAAACTTTTCTGGTGCTTTTTGGAGATGTAAATATGGTAATCTGCCCAAGGTGTTAATTAAAAGTCATCCTACTGATTTCCAAAACTTGTGTGACTTTATTTTTTTTGATATAATAAATTATTCCTTTCTGCAAAGAGAGGGGATTCATTGTTTTATCATATCAGTGTTTTTTACTCACACCTGTGTCCAGCCTCCCCCTGTAGTTTGGTTGCTTTTGTCTTAATTTACAGAAAGGCAGAAAAGAATCATTGCTTTATCTCTATAATGATCTCAGTCCTCTTCAACAATGACCTCTGCTACAATCAGAGCACCTTTTCAACAAAAATTAATCATCACTGATATTACACATTCCTTTCGGAAACGTATTCCCTTAATTATTCATCACCTCTAATGTAAATGGTTGATAAATGATACTATGACTAATTTATTATTATTGTAATATTAGAGTTGAATTAAATAAATGTGTAAAATCCTGAAAGGAGATTCTATTTAAAACCCCATCTGACTGCTTTAGCTGAAAAAGAGAATTATTTGCATAAAGCATTTTGAAAGGGATGAAGAAGTGAGTCGGATTAATTTTTAATTGTCTATTTATTCCACTCACGTTTGTGCACTTTAGTCAGTGATCGATAACACCACCCAGATGAAAAAGAAAGATTTGGTTGGAGTCGGAGCATTTCATCTCGCCCTGATCTCAGACCAGAGTTTTCTCCTAAAACAGACCAGGCACCCGAGGGTGACTAATTTTTCACCTCCCATGAGCTAAAGGCCAGCAAGTAGACAAGCACAAAAGGGATCAATGATTTCAACTTGACACATTGGGCTTTGTGCCAGCCTTGTTTACCTTGATGCTAACTAATTTTCATTTAACCTCCATGTCAATCATGCTGACAGCCGCGGGCCAAGACAAAACATTCATGCCCAGCTCTGGTGCCGCCCAAACTCCCAAATAAAACTGGTTCTCCCTCAGGAACGAGGCCTGTAATAGCATATTGATCAAAAACAAACTGAGTGCACAGAGGGGAGCATGGCAAAGCACAAATATTACAAACAACCTCAGCGTGGCTAAACGAAGGTTTGATCGATACAAGATTAATTGCGTTCATCTCAGATCTTAGTGGTAAATGTTACAACTCATAACTGCACAATACAAACTGAACGGATTAAACGTGAAGGATTCAGCTAAACATTAGTGTCATTTACCATGTAACATGTTCTTTTTTTATTTTAATAGGAAATATATTATTGCAATGCAATAGCAATATCTGAGACATGGTTAAATGATGAAAATGCAAATAATTTTCGAATTGATGGGTATGAAATGTA
>JARVJO010000061.1:4782426-4792909 GCA_031762555.1 Cynodonichthys magdalenae
ATTTTATTTGCAAATTGTATTATTTGTTATGTGTATATCATTTGTTTTGTTTTTAAATGAAATGAATAAATCTATTATTATTATTATTATTATTATTATTATTATTAGGTCAGGATTGTTTTGGACGATATGAAAACATCTCCATCTGCTTATTCGTAGTCGGGTCGTGGAGGCAACAGGTCCAGGAGAGAAACCCAGACATCCCTCTCACCCGCGACACTTTCCAGCTCGTCCTGGTCAGAGAGGATACATAATCCCTCCACAGTGAGTCCTGGGTCTTCCCCGGGGGCCTCCTACCAGTTGGACGTGCCCTGAACTCCTCTAAAGGGAGGTGTCAAGGAGGCATCCTAATCAGATGAACCACCTCAACTGACTCCTTTCCATGTGGACGAGCAGCGGCTCTACTCCGAGCTCACCCCGATTGACGGAGCTCCTCACCCTGTCTCTAAGGCTGAGCCCGGCCACCCTACGAAGGAAGCTCATTTCGGATGCTTGTATCCAGGATCTTGTTCTTTCTGTCACAATCCACGCCTCATGACCATAGGTGAGGGTTGGAACGTATAGACCAGTAAATCAAGAGCTCGACTCAGCTCTTCCTTCACCACGACTGACCGGAGCAACGCCCTCATTACTGAGGACGAGGCCCCAATCCGTTGATCCATCTCCCGTTCCATCCTACCATTAAACTCCTCCAGTTGAGGCAAAGACAAGGAGGGGGTATTCCTTTCTGGTTGAGAACCATGGCCTCAGACTTAGAGGAACTGACTTTCATATAAACATAAATATTCTATCTAAATATGTAATAAAATAATCAAAACAAATCTCTTCATCTGCATGAAATTATTCTCTAACAATTCTTCTTTTACTTGTCTAAAAATAACTTCTCAGAACTATAACACCAAACTCAAACATCCAGCAGGTCAACCTTTAGCTGCAGTCATTTGTAAACTGAATGACAGTAATACAGAAATGATTGTGATCAGACACAGAGCCTGCATCAGTCTGATTCTTCCTCTGCAGGCTGCAGCTGCTGTTGTGATTGTTAGGCCTCATTGGGTGCATGAAGGCAGAACTCATTCCAACGCTACAGATAATTGATGGACTGGACTATTAATAAGACCAAACACTGCACCCTGCACAACAGCTTCCATAATTTAACATTTATACAGCAAATAGCAACATCATGTAGCCATGTTGACACGAATGTGAGGCACAGGAAGTTGTAATTGTGCTGGTGTCTCAGTTTAGTCAGATGTATTTTAGTTTACTGATCAGTCACAGACGGTGATTGTGCAGCTTAAAGAACTACAATTTCTAAGAAGAACAAGAACTTAAATACGTATAGTTGATGATGGGTACATAAATGTAGCTATAGTTTAGTTTACACAGTCTCATTTTATAATGACTGTTTGTAAGAAATGTCTGCTCATGTTCAAACTTCAGGGAGTAAAGCAGAAGTAGTTTGATAAGCAGAAACATGACAGATCTTAGGTAATACTGCATTTTTATGCACAAACTTAAAGCATCACTTGTTTTTTTATGTTTTGCTTCTAATTAGCCAGAGTTTCTGCTAACTTGTTTAAATGATCTTGAGCTATTATTTTGTGTTTTTTATGTCTTTCTCCTCACACTTAGTTCAGTTTTATGAGCTAAAAGAACCAACATAATTATGTATTTACATAATAACAAAACTAAACTTAAAAAAGACTGTCTGGCCTTGGAAAGCAGAAGATATAAACTGGTAAACTGAATAAATAAGACAGAACCTGTTGCATGTAGATCAAGTATCAAGCTTTTAGAAGAATTACTTAGTGCTGCTGAAGGACTTTGTATATTGTTTGAATGTGTCATCATTGACTTTGTTTGGTAGATTTAGGTAACAAAAACATAAAAAAACAGATGTTTTATAATATGTTGAACACAAAAATACATTTTATAACCAAGTTGTCTGTTATGTGTTGATCCAACACTGGCTCATCCCTTGTGTTATGTGAACTTTTACTATTTTAATGATTTAAAATCAGCATTAAATGGCTTAACAAACATGCCAACATAAAGGTACACAAATAAATGTGCATGATGGTATTCCTAACTCATTGAATTTTACTTCTAATATAGTCATGGTTATAATGTTCTAACCCTCCTAAGTTTTCCTGCAGTGTGAGTTGGACTGTTTGTTTGTTGTCTGCCCGTCAGAATGTAAGAAAACCAAATGTACTCTTGCTGCTCAGCCAATAAATGTTCCTTTTTGTAAATCTGTACTTAAAATTGCAAACATTTCAAAAACTCCACAAATTGAGACAAGCTTTATAAAGTATATATATATATATATATATATATATATATATATATATATAGTTGTCAGAACCAGCTGATAACAAAGCAAGGATAATAAAAAAAGCCTTCCTATGGCACTATTATATCCTATGGAGAGCCTAAATTTGACTCAGTCTAACAGCAAATAAACATCACTTACTTCACAGCCAGGCTGTGGCTAAATTTAAGAACAAACAAACAGCACACAATATATGGAACTAAGACAAAAAAACAGAACAAGGGAAAATGTGCTGCAAACACACAGTTGGTGAGACAAGAGGATATTACTTTCATGAAGACTATATAATAGAAAACACTGAGTTATGGTCCTTAAAACACAAAGACAACGTTGGACTGCGCAAAAACATGATTAGCAAAAGCTTGGAAAGGAAAACAACAATTTCAAATAAAATGTAGCACTTTTTTTATTTGTTTTCATAAATGCATACAGATTTCATAATTACCAGGCAGACAGACAGGTTAAATAAGTCAAACGAGCAACACATACAGTATTTATGCCAACATGTGTGACACAAAAACAAGTTTTATACAGAAAACTGGTTTCCATACAAGTTTCTTATAGCTTCACAATTTGTGATCAAATGCTCAGGAGTTAGCAAGTTTTAAACCGTTGCCTTTTGGTAAGTAATGTAATATTCTGAAAGATCCCAAAGGCACGCAGGGTAGCTTATCAAATACCAGTCTCACCTTTACACATCTGTTATTGTTGTTTGTGTCCAATTGGCTCCTTCTCCAGTCTGCTGCTGGGATTTTCAGGCACAACAATCTTTAGGGTTTACAGAAACTGGTTAAAATAAATAAATAAATAAATAAATAAATAAATGCCTTGCTTATGTCAGGAAAACTGGAAAACTGGTTGGACATCTTAAAAATGAATGTTCTTAAAAACAAAGTCTTTATCGTTCTTTTGTCTGCAGACATGCACAGAATGTTTAGGTTGTTTTTATATTTGAAGAAATAAGTATGAAGAAAAGTGTCATCAAATTTAAAGAAAAAAAAAAGTCTTAGTATAGTTTAAATCTCCCTGCAATGAAATACTGAAGTCGTGCTTCTCAGTTTGGATGTGAGGAAAACGCCACACACCAGACTTCTAATAGGTATTTCCATTGGGAAAACTTTGACAAGCTGTCAAAACATCTCTCTTGTTTCTGGACACTGTCTTAAATTTGTGAAACTCCGAAGACACATTTGGATTTTTTTTTCCAAAGCCAGAAATACATTTTTAGAGAGACATAAGTGAGATGTGTCTCTGGGGAAATTAGGCCCTCATCTCTCATTGTGCTTCATTGTCAGCATGTTTGATGTTTTTTTCATGCTTCTCGGAAATCTTTTTGTCAGCATGGCCGTGTATTTTCACACTGCGCTAATGCTTCTTTTCCTGTGAACTCCAAGCTAAAAGCACGAGCAGCAGCACCGAGCCATCTCTCTTCACATGATCCAACACGTCTGGATATTGTGTAGCTGCTGGTTTGATCACTTTTCTGGGAAATCTGGATAACAAAATAATTATATGCAAAAATTCATCGCTGTAACTTTTCTTAAACTAAATCCTGACTTATGAGGCATCTGGAAAATGTGGAGCTTTATGCTGATTGCAACACATATTGATAAGACCTTTAATGGACAACAACAACTTTCTAAATGACATGTTTTCAAACAGGCAAAACCTTTTTTCACTAATTTGTTTAAAGATCTTTTGTCATATTTTGAATTGTTCTAAGGGGCCGTCTGGCACACTGAACAATGTTACGGTGTTTCATCTTAATCATTTGGTTGTGTGAAGATGAAATGGTTGCAGTGAATGTACAGATGATTTGTTGAACATATTGAAAGCAGCCAGCCTGGAGCAGGCAGGCGTTCACGAGCAGGACAGATGGTTGTTTTAGCAGCAGGTGAGGGGAGCTCAAACAAAGCAGGGGGATGTCAGTTAGGGTATAGATGTTTAAAACATCTCTTTCTGCCAGGAGGCAACCAGGTCCTTTTAAGTGCATTCATTATTTATTCTCTTTGCCACAGAACATACAGTAATCTTGTCTCAAAAACAGTAGGTGAATATCCTGTAGACCACAGTTTTTAATATTTAAAGGAGAAATTAAATCAAATCTCCAAAAATTGATATTGCATGAATGCCATTTAGTAAAACACTTACATAAAACATTTTAGGTTAACTTTTTTTCAAACCTTTTACTTGAATAACTTGTTTTCCCACGTTTTTATCTCTAAATGTGAAAAAGTACTGACAGCTGGATCTCAGGATTCCGATGAAAATCCTTCAGATTCCGATGATGAGGAGGATCATGGCCGAGGTCAACGGCAGAGTTGGGAACGTGGGACGGTCAGAACCGATCACGTCCCAGAACATTGTAATTATTAATGTACGTTTTGGTGATTTTGTGCATTAATCTGAATTTTTATTCTGGAGGTATGAATAGCAATGCTAACGTGTGTTAGCATGTGGCGGCTAACAGATTCATTTTGTTGGTGTTGAGGCGCAGGGGTTGTGTGTTTATATGTGACCCATCACATCAAACTGAGGATTAAGTCCCAAAGTGGTTTGCAGAAAAAAAACAGCCTCAGTAGAATGACCTAAAAATAGGATTTAGACCCAAAATTAAAATATTATTGTGATTAAAATGATGTTACATCTCTGGAACTGCACATATCAGGATGATCTAAAAAAGTTCCCCTTTCACAAAGACCACCTTTTCTGTCTGTTGTACTGTTTAAAATATAAAAGTCTGAATAAATTAAATCAAACACTTATATGTTGAGTAATGGCAAAGTTCTCGTAGTTTTGATCAAATCTTGAAAATAACAATTTACAAAATTTCATGCAGAAGATATTTCACTTGGATCGTGTGTTTTGAATAATTCTCAGTTACTAATACACTAAAATTTAACTCATTTTCTGTAAAGTTGACTGAGTTAGAACTTTTATGTGTTTGCTAAAGTCAGGCAGCCTGTAGTTCTAACACACTGTATAACTACTAAAGTGGTTAAAATACACAAAACATGCTTGAACACAGCAGAATCAAAAGAAGTGTGGTGTATAGTTTGGCCGTATCAGATTGTCGGATGCAAACATTAAAGGACATTCAGAGAAATGACAGAATATTTCAGTTTCAAAATGAGAAGTGAATAATTATTTTTCTCTGCCACCATCAGCTGGTGAAAAATAACCTTCAACAAACATTAACCAGAAAACCTGAAACAGAAGAAATGCAACTCACACACACACTCAAACCTCTCCCAATTAATTTTTGAAAATGTCAAAAGAGACATTATTAAAACATGGGTCACTTTCGATGATGATGGCTCCATCTGGACTTTCTTCTGGACTCAGAAATGAGACCTCGGGACGGAGACGACAAAGACATAAGAGATGGATCGGGGCTAAAGGTTGGTGCTTTGGGGGGTTCGACCAAGCTCCTGGAAAAAAGAATATAGAAACAGATAAGAAAAGGTCTTACATGAGCAGAATAACAATCAACTTATGGGAGGGAATGTAGTAACGTGTGATGAACACTAAAATTAGTGTTAAATTAAAGACATCAGGGACCAACTCCTGGTTGTGAGATGGAAGGTGTTTCTATGTTTGTGTGTAAAAACAAGAAACATTATCTGACCAACTTTTAATTAATGTCCTAATAATCATTTATTATACACCTGTTCTACCTTTAATATTTAAATATAATGACAAAACAAGCTACAATGTTTCAACCTGTTTATGCTTATTTAATATTTCACAAATCAGATTTTTCTTTTTCATTTTTCTGTGGCTCCAGCTCAGACATAACTGGACCCGGTCAACACGTGCTGACCTTTTTTTAGGAAGAGGTTTTGCTCCAGTTCAGTCTGTAATCTGCAGAGAACGATTCAAGCATGCAAATGAACACATGGAAGCCAGTGATGGAGCTCTGACATTCAATCCTCTGTGGACAATTTCATGAAGGACACAGAACTGGAACTTATGCACAGTTATGGACAGGTTTCTGACTCAGATATATCTGGTTCTAATTAATGTTTGTATTTTGATATTATTGTTTATGTGAACTGGAAAACATTGTATCCTTCAGCTAGTTGTTGCTTTTTAGGATTCACCTTCTTTAGGCTAAAACTCTATTTTCTGTCATACTTTGTTGTCACGCCTCAATCATAACAGGAGCCGTGTTTCCATCCAATTTTAATGCACGTTTTGAGTGGAAATGTGCATCAGATGTGTTTCCATCAACTGGTTTGGAGCGCATCAACCAGGCTACGCAAAGTGTAATTACGTCAGACGTTGACGGTACGCATGGCTGTTGTAAACAGGAAGTAAAGTCACAAACTCACAGGGACTACACAGCAGGACAATGCAGAGAAGTTATCAGGAACAAGTTGTGAAGGACATTTATTCTGTTTACCATTTATTGTTAACACATAACATATATTGTTTTATTCTTAGGAGAACTTGGGTGTGTTAGGGTCTGATAACTTATTTTGCAAAATAATCATTTTTTTATGTGATTTATGCTGCATTCACACCAAATGCGATTTCAGCATCAAAATTGCTTCAACGTTGAAGCGTTGGACTCTTGTGCACTTTGAGGTCAAACGCGATCAAGAGCAATGTTTTCCCTCCTCTGCCGGTCTCTATTTAATGATGAAATGAATGAAATAAAGAAAGAGGCTTTGCTTTATTTACTGAGAGTGAGAGAACGTCGTGCTCACCAGATTATTAAGTCATAATTAATTCACCAGATAATTCAGAGACGTTCTGAGTTTGACGAGTTTCTCCACCCAGGAGCTGCGAGCTGATGAGGCTCGCTTTCTATATTATTTATGTCCTGAGCTCAGTTTGATGAGCCGCTGACCCACATCGGTGCCGATACCTCCTGCCAGGACACCGACTACAGGCGCTTGATTTCAGCTAAAGAGCTCCTGTCTGTCTGTCTCAGGAAACTGTCCCATCGGAAAATGTGTCACTACGTCACACAGTGGAGTCTCTGTGATTGGTTGATGCGCCATGTCGAGCTGCAAAAGTTCAGATTTTCCAACTCGCTCAACATGCTCAAAACGCGCCGCTCTAATCATGCTAGACGCGCCGCAGCACTTCCCGACGGTGCTTGATGTGCGTCCACTTTGCATGTAAACCTGACGCCTCTGATGCTGACATCGTGTTCGGTGTGAACGCAGCGTTAGTGATGTACAGTCTGCTTTGAGGGTCTCATATCACGGTCATTTCAAGCAGAGTGTATTTATGTAATATGTTTAGTTAATGCCTTAAATTCATTCACAACAATTATTTCTCATCAGAACGCAGGATTGTTGTCTAAGGGTTTCTGGTCACATGGTAGGGAGAACCTCCAATCGATGTGACAGCTTGCCCCTAGGAAGTGGCCAGAACTGGAAGAAAGTGTTTATAAGGAGATGAAACTTCCTGCCTGGGGGCGATCCACGACTGATTAAATGGTTGAGGTTTTTAGCCGCAGGGTATTTGTATGGCTTTGGTTCTTACATTTAACATTCAAGTTTTATTTCTATATTTGTTCCTTGTTCTCGACACACACTGAAGTGAACATGTGGATTTCTCATCAGTTGTAATTATTATGTCATATCATATTGGTGATGTTACAGGCTGTCTTAATGACACCCCACTCATATGGATTCTTTATCCATCCCCACTCACCATAAAACCATACATGCTGTCTGGAGACATAGAGGAAGAAATGTAATTCTCTTCACATTACTGGAATATCCGGGAAGACGCCGACATCTGCAGCAGCTACAATTATTGTACAGTAGGTACAGCTGATCGAGATAATTGTTCGCTATGTCAGAACTTATTTGGAAAATGTGTTTTCATCTCCCCTTTTAACTCTTTTTCAGAAAACCCCAAAACCACCTCAAGCGAACGTAAACACCTTTTTGCAAAATTGAGTAAGTCTTGCAAATTTTGTTGTTTCCATCCACCTTTTCTAATGCAATGCTTGGAAACACGACTATAGACGATTCTTCTGACAATGGATTTAAAATGAGTGAAAATTCCAAGTTTAGCTGCAAACAGCATCAGATTCTGTGAAGCAGGTAGCTGTCGTCAAGACCACACAAGTAAAGAAAGATCAAGAGTTCCCTCCGCTGCAGAGAAGTTTGTTTGAGCTACCAGCCTCAGAAATTGCCAATTAACACCACCTCAGACTGGAGCCCACATGGATGTTAAAGTTCAAGTCACAGACTCATCTCAACATTACTTCCAGGGATGAGGGTATGCAAATCAAGCCTTAATGAGCAAGCTGCTGCACGAAAACCACCACTGAACGAGTCTGATAAGAAACAGAATTACTTGGACCAAAAAAAAAAAAGAAGAAGGTGCAAATCATTCAAACAGTTATGAAGTAAATAAAACTTCTGAAACTTGCATCGCTGCCAGTTCCCCTGCAACACGTCAGCATTTTACACAACTTTTCTTGAAAACTGCTGCTGGAGATGGCTTCAGATGGTGTTTTATGGAACTTTTTTTTTATCTAAAACACAAAAAACAAAAAAGTGTGAGGTGATACATGTCACAAATCTGACTTTTGAAGTTTTTTTAAACATAAATCACACATGTAGCAGACACACGTCATTTGTGCAACCATCTTTTACCCCCTAATCAGATTCTTTTAATGTTTTTACATCAAAAACAGACGTGTTTTAAGAGTTGATGCAGCAAAAAACAAAAGCAAAACAAGTTGAACAAAACTTTCTGCTCGTCATTGTGATTAAAGCTGCCAAGTGTTGGAGGCACAGGAAAGTAAAATTTAATTTGATAGCACTTTCCTGGCAAACTAATGAGGCATCTGTTTAATAACATTGATCTCTAAAAACAATTGACTGCTTCTTGGCTGCAAAAACAAAAAGTACAACTCATCAAATCCTCCGTCTGCTGCGGGATGTCAGTCAAAGATTAAAAAACTTTTTCAATTCTCATTTAGTTCATTTATCTCAGGACTAAAGACTGATTTTAGGTGATTTTATCCAAAGTTAGTTAAAGTTGGGTTTGTCTCCAACTTTTTTTCTGGTTAAGAACAATAAAATCAGCCTGATTCTCAAGCTAATTAAAAAGAAGCCATTTCTCTTCACATCTTTAATCTTTTGTATCTATAAATCTTCACATTTGTTGACCTAAATTCTTTCAGCTCTAAATACAAAAGAAAACATCTTACAGCAGAAACTGTGCAAACTTCTCCTTGAGTAGCTGAACCCACTTTTAATTATCCAATTGTCCCAGCTGAAGAAAATTATGACAGCATCATCCACTTCTGCAGAAAACAAATCCCTCTTGACCTGAAACGGTTCAGCGATGATTAATTCAGTCGTCACTTTCTCAGAGACGCCTGCCAAGCGGTGAGATCCAGACGTGGTGGTTTGTCAGACCAGCAGTTCAGATGAATTCAGAGGAAATTCCCAGAAGCAGCTCGTATCTCTTTGGAGGTGGATGCACCACCACAAGCAATCTCCAGTAGTACACAAAACACAGAGCTGGATATTTTGACATAAATAAGTTAAAAAGAGTTGTAGGCAGAGCCTGTACCACCTTTGTTTTTTGGAGGATGGTTGAGATGCACCAGAGAAGAGAGAAACAGTATTTGGTGAATCTGCTGTGGTTCAGTTGCCATCAATACAAAATATTGACATAAATGCAACACAGTAATTTGCATTTTCACACATTTTTTCATATTTTGCTACTTTTCATTTGCGTCCTGGCTTATTTTTTTTCTAAAATGTTCTGATCAGGTAATTCTTGCAGGAAGCATTTATTTTCTTATAGCTCACTGTTGGTTGAAGGGACACTGATGTTGTATTTGTTACGGTTTTGCAGGAGGAATGAACCCAGTTCCGGACGGAGGTGAGTGTTATAAAAATGAAGATATTTATTAAACAAAAACAAAGGCTGACGTGGCAGCAAAAATACAAAAAACTAAGAAGGCACAGGGAGACACAAGGAAACAAACCAAAACAGTAGGTAAAAACCATATGCAATGAACCAGCAGGGAGTAATGAGACCAGAGGAGTATTTATACAGACAGAGATAGGAGAGATGATGAACAACAGCTGGGGAGAAACTAATTACTGAACAGACACAGGTGAGAGTAGATGGCAGGCTGAAAAAGCTGAGGAAGATGTA
>JARVJO010000061.1:4797338-4817072 GCA_031762555.1 Cynodonichthys magdalenae
AAACCTCCAGCAGAACCAGGCTCAGGACAGGCGGCCATCTGCCTCGACCGGCTGGGTTTGGGGGACAGGAAAGAGACTCAAACACAGGACTGGTCCAGGTGTATTTTCCTCTGGAAGAGAGACAAAGAAAACATGTTATTGATAGTAGATGTAGAGGAGAGAGACTAAAGACAGCAGCAGAGGGAGGACATGTGGTCAGTTTGTCCTCCAGCAGTCTGAGCCTATAGCAGCAGAACTAAGGAATAAGTCAGGAAACCTAAACCTAACTATAGGATTCAGTGTTCAGTAACCATGGAGACGGCCTGGTCCCCTCAGCTGATCACTGATGAAGTTCACCATCATAACACAGGTTGAAATTACACTTTGTTTGTCTAAAGATAACTTTCATGTCAGAGGGCTGGCCTGACTACAGCTCAACAGGCATTTTAGAATCAGAATCAGTTTGATTATTGCCATTTTCAATGAACAGGATTCACAGACTATTTGCTTCGACATAAAGGTACGAATAAAAAATAAAAGATAAAAAGAATATGAAAAATATAACAATGAAATACAGTGCAATTGGAGTAGTGCCATTAAAACACAATGATGAAGTGACCAGGGAGAGTTATAAAGTGGTGTGATTATAATTGTTCAGGAGTCCAACAGCAGAGGAGAAGGAACTGTTTTATGGTTCTGGTCTGAATGGACCGAAGCCTCCTGCCCAAGGGGAGTGGTTCAAATAGACCGTGTGAGAAGGGTCAGTGATCCTGCTGATAATAAACTTTATCAGTGACCAGCTGAGGGGACTGGGCCGTCTCCATGGTTACTGAATGATGCATAGAAGGAAAACCATAACTTGTTATAGTGAGAGAACGCTCATCGTTATTTTGTGATATCGACGTGTCGTTATCAAGAAAAAAACATGGAAAATAATTCTATGTGGAAAACATCCACACTTGGCTTCCGTACGTACAAACCAAAAAATTCTTAATAAGAAGAAATAAACTGGACCTTGGTTTGTTACAAATCCACTGACTCAGTTTGCAAAACAACGATACCGATCACAAACTCATGGACAGATTCTAAACAGAAATCACAGTTTTTCATCTGGCCTCAGGCTCAAAATATTGCAAAAACAAGACAGTTACTGATGTCTGACACGAAACATTACTGATGTCTCTTCTAATACATCAACATATATTATGAGGCCGGACTTTATTAAGGATTTAACTGTTATTACTTTGCTTTGTGATACAGAGGTGGGTTTAGCTTTGACTTTTGATCTGATCAGAAATCACAGCTGCAGCTGATGTTTTGTTTATGTGAACCTGGAATATATTGTGTCTTTCAGCTGGTTGTTGCTTTTTAGGATTCACCATCTTTAGGCCAAAATTCTATTTTCTGTCAAACTCTGTTGGTATGGCTCAACCATAACAGGAGTCGTGTTTCCATCGAATTTTGTAAAACAACCTGTTGGCTGGTTCTAACATGTAAAAATACAAACTGTCAACCCTTTATTGCTTATTTCAAATGTAATAACATCACAAACTATAGTTATGTTTTTATTTAACATTCTGGTCTTTTTTTATTTTATATCTTAGCTACATTTTTTTTGGCTCTGGGTAAATTATTTTAGTGAGAAAATGAGCAGGAACTCCTCTTTCACTGGTTAAAGATGCAGACCCAGTAAGTTTCTGGTTTCTTGATAATATTTCTTTACAAATTAAAATCTGAATGAAAAAAAACAAATGCAACAAAACTCCAATTATGCAAATCTTCCAACTGTAAACTTGTAAGTTTAAATCCTAATTGTGAATTCTAAAAGTAAAAAAACTGCAGAAAACATGTGGGCGGGGCTCAGCTCTTCAGGATGAATTAAACTGTAAAATGTTGCTTATGGAGAAGATTGTAAAATAAATCAACTATCAGTTGCTGCTGTCTGTGTGCAGTGTTAGACAGACCTCTTCCAGCATCTTCCCAGCTCAGTGCCACACACACACATGCACACACACACACACGCAGGTATGTTTTATGCAAATCATCCCAGAGGCTCGTTACATCATGTCTAACACCAACAGAGGATTTTTGTTCCTCTCAGTTCCACGGATAGATTCTATTTCAAGAAATACAATGCCATTATACCGCGAGGTTAATAAAAATGTTTTCTGTCAAACTCACTGAAAGAGATTTACATTTCCCCATCAACTGATCCCGCACATTTTCTACACAGTTAATTTACCAGACGAGAACTTCTATTCTGGATGCCAGACTCCACGTTCTCATCCTGCGAGTCTAAATTAGAGACATTTAAATAATCAAATTTATAGAGAGATGCAAGAAAACAGAACATAAAATGTGAAGTAACTTCATCGTCCTCTTAACTACAGTGTGCGGCTCTGCGGCGTCTGCTGGGTGTAAATGTTCATTTCCTGAAAATCACTACAAGAGGTGAACTTTTCTACTGGCTTGGAGCCATCATGTGGCTTCAGACCAATCGTTCCTTTTTCTTTGCACAAGTTTTGACTCATACTAAAATTATGGCACTGTAAGCAGGTTGTTCTTCAATCAGAGGGTTTGATCCATTGTTAGAAATTAAAAAAATCTTATCTTGAATCTAAAACTTGTAGTTAATTTTTAACATTTATTTCAACAATCTGAGTCTAAAATGTTCTGTTGCTTTAGCTGAATGAAGATCATTTAGCTGATGTGTGCAGTGTTCCAGTGTCGGGGGGAACAGGGGTCTGAGGCAGGAACTGATCCAGAGAGGGCTGACAGACAAGAACAAACTGAAACAGAGATTCCACAGGCAGAGAAATGAGAGCTGGAGAATAAGAATAATGCAAACTCTGGCAACAAGCAGAAAGTAAAAGGCTGAAACAGCAGCAGGTGAAGCAGATGAGAGGTGGCGTGACCCGACAGACAGGGCCTGATGATCTGTTCAGATGAAAACAACTGCAGGTTTACATGGTTTTATTTAATAAAAACATTATTCTTATTAATGCAACCATAACTTTTATTTAACTTTTTTATTTTCTTCACAAACTACAAAACTCCTACAATATTTCTGCACACATTTGTGAAGGGAACACAAACACTAATACTTTTATTTTTTATTATTTATAAAGTTTGTTCATTTCATTTCAAAATAAAAACAATACAAATTCTATATACAATAAAAAATACAAATCCCAAATAAAGTGAAAGGCAGCAGAAATAATAAAAAAATCTTATATCTGCCCCTCTTCTACTCAGACTACAGCTGAAAAAAAGTTTGAACGCAAAAAGATCCAAACATGCACTTCTATGATTAAGATATGTAACTTTAAATATGTTTTTGTATAATTCCGGACTAAAGACGAGCAGCTCATGCTGGGACGGCTCAAACAAGGAGACAGAGGGATGTGAGTCATGTTGCTGAGGCAGGCAGTGACATAAAGATGGCGTAAAGGCCAGCTGGTTAATAAGATGAAACCTTTGCACATCCAGAGAGAACCTGTCGTGAGTTTTTATTCTGACGTGTGCTGTATGAAACAGCTCTGTGCTCGACTATCAGACGCACCATCACAGCATCCAGGAGAGCATGGAGACGAGACCTGACAGGCCGAGGAGTCCCAGGGTTTTAATGGCCATCACCTGTTCAGTGTTGACACGTTACATCGTCTCTCCTGTAACCCTCACAGATCAGTATTCTCACAGGGACAGTCGGCTCAGTGCGGTTTGGTTTAAAAATCTTTTTTTCTTAGAAGATTTCATTTGTGTTAATTCAGTTTGATTCATTTTATTTCTATAGCACATAAAGGCTGGTCCAGGTGTGGTTTCTATAGGAATAAAACAAAGAAAAGCACAAGTTAAAGGCTGCAATAATTAAAAACACAGTGAGTAGCGACAATAAAACAGCAGCAAAGTGAAGAATATGCTCAATTTGTTCTCCAGCAGTCTAAGCATATAGCAGCAGAACTAAGGAATAACACAGGAAACCTAAACCTAACTATAGGATTTATCGAAAAGGAAAGTCTTCAGTCTAGATTTAAGAGTAGACACAGTGTCAGCCTCACACAGAAGAGAGGAGCTTGATAACTGAAAGTTCTGCCTCCCATTCTACTTTTAGAAACTCTGGGAACCACAAGTAAACCTGCAGTCTGAGAGCGAAGAGGTCTGTTAGCAAAATATGGAACAATAAGATCTTTAATATAAGATAAAGCTTGGTTGTTGGATCCAAAAAATACTTTCAGGCTTGCAGTATACTGCTGAAATATTTAAATTGTTATAGTATGTTGAGTAATTGACCTTAAAAAAGAGATAAAAAGCTAATATATTCACAGGTCAAACCACAGGCAGCGGTGCACTGAACAAATGTTTTGGCACTTTAAAAATATTTATTCCCAGCAAAATTTTGGATTTGTTATCATCTAAATAGTTTGTACCTAAAATAAGAATATTATTTTGTTATTTTTTAAGTATGTTTTTACATATAAACTAATTTGTTTTCTTTAATGAAATCACAAAAATGGTTCTTTTAAAAAAAAACATGATGTTTCCATTGAGCTACAGACGTGGGATTATCAAGTTTTCCTGTGCTGTGACTGAGTGACATCTTTGTGAACGTTTGCAGACGCTGGCAGAAGGAAGATAGCCAAGCTTTAAGTAAAATGTGACACCATAAAAAAATAAATAAAAAAAGCAGCTGACTGGAGTTCATCTGTATGATCAAAAGGGTAGACTGTGTGGTAAAGATGAAACAGCATGTGTCTGCTTGTAGCTTCCAGGGTTGATTTATACATTTCCCCCGACCTGTGCACACTCATTCTACACGCCTGCTGCTGCCTTTGCATTTCAGCATCATCTGCTACAGCAACAGTGCTAATTGGTTAGCTATTTGTAGAAACCCTACTCAAACAAACTACCTTTCAAGATGCAACAAACAGGGATTAACAAACATCAGCCCGTGATGAGGAACACAGAGCACATCCGTCTTACTTAGGACCAAAAAAACAATCACAAATGATAAGTGATTAATTGAGCCCAATAATACAGTTTCATTCTGCAGACATTTGCATATAATTACAGCAGCGACTGAAGATAAATATATGTTGGGTTTTCATTAGAGAAGAAATAAAAGACTGTTTGAATCCTCAAATAATCATTCAGCTCAGATTAATATCTTACATCTTACTCCACTGCTTTTTACAAATTTGTTATTTCTTTATTTCATACTTCTTTAAATTTGCACACATAAGAATGTCTATAACATTCAAATAACTAATTTATAGTTTGGGAATGCATTAATTATCTATACGAGGAAAAAAATGTGTGAAGGTCCTTCCTTTATACATTTTTTACAGGTCTTCAATGATTAACTTTGCATCATGTTCTGCAACAATCACAAGATCATCTACTGTTTATTCATTTTTATCATGAAAATTATTTTTTCTAATAAAAAAAAACAGTCTAAACTCCTTTAATATCTTTTAATCTCAGCAGCAGAAGTACTTGTTAAAGTTATTCTGTTTTTACCAACAGTTGTCTATTTTTTTTCAGTCTGTGAATGTTGAAAGTATTTTCCTTTTACTCCAAATATTTTATCCTTTATAGGTTTAAATAAAAGTAAAACATAAAGGCAAACTGTCTGATGTGGAATTTTTTTGTAGAATATTAATTGCAATACGCTACACTGATGTAAAATAAAAAACTTGCTAAGTTTGATCAATTCTTGGTAACCTTTCACTTCTTTCACCTGCTTGTTGTTTTGAAGTGAGACATATTTAAACAGAAACTTCTGCAGAGTCAATTTACACCTCAAACACTGAAGTAAAACATTAAATATTCAAGCCACATGCTTAACAAGAAAACAGCTAATTTATGCAAAGTCCTGTCGCAGAAACTACCAGAAATATTTCAAAAATAAACAGTCAAGAAAAAAAAACATATGCAGTCATTAACCCTGATACAATGATGGAAACATGCAGCTGCAGGGGAACAACTGTCTCAGCTCAGCGTTAGCATCCTGAAATTTGTATTAAAGACAAACATGTTTCAAATAAATATGAATAATATCATGAGAAGGATACTGAAAAATAGATTCTGGTAATAAATGTTTAGCACAGATTTATTGTAATGGCATATATTCAATTATAATTACAATGCAATATTTATACAGGCTACAGGGAAAATATAGTGCACTGAAAACATAAAATCCCCTCAATTTTTTTTAAATAGCTGTGGATTGAAATATACAAATACTGTTATGAAAAAAACTATAAAAGCTGAACATTAAAATAAATAATAAGACATAAACTTGCATGTTGAGCGTGAAGACCAATAATTTAGATTATTTACATATTAAACATTGTATTTACAATATATATAATTTAGAATATATTTTAAAAATTTATATATATATATATATATATTAGTTAGTCCTAAAAGAAAAGTGTAAAAATGTGTTTTTGTAGGCTTAGTTTTTCTCTTTGTTTATGCATTACACTTTTCTGCCACAAAAGTGACTGAAGTGAAGGAACTCAAGTTAATGTCCTTGAATGACATCTTCTGGATTAAAGTGGATAATTAAGTCAGGTTGCTTTTATCCATGCATGTAAGGTTTAATAATAAAAAAGTTAATAGTAAACTAACAGATTTGCGCACTTACCTGTTGATCAAAATGAGAATAAAACCTAAAGTGTAGCCTAGGAGACAACTTCATTCTCAACCAGAGGCAGAATTCAGTCTGACTGCAGTCGGGTGTCCCTGGCTAGAACCAAGAACGGCTCAAGGGGACAACATGTCTCTGGGAAAAGAGAAGTATTTTCACTTAATCATGCAAGCAAAATTTCAATTTTCAAAAGCTAACACGGGCCCTACCGTAAAGTCAATAACTTATGTCTGGCTGTTTTACATAACTAATCGAGCAGAGTTGAAGGGAGTCACTGGATGCTAAAACCTCATTATTCTGCCTGGCGACCTTGGGACATGAGCTGAATCAGAAAGTATTGCCTCTTAAACACTGCCAGCACCGCAAGATCCGCTTTTTATGGATGATGTTCTGAGTGTCAAAAATTCAAGCCATATCCAAGCAGCCGCACCTGGCTTTTATCTGGGAGTGGAAGACGCAAAGTTTCACAACAAAAGAATAAAACAAGAAGCCATGTTGAATCTCAGCAAACCTTCTCTTCAACATTTTGGGTTTTTAGTTTCCACTGATTTAATACGTAGGAAAATAAGTCCCATTTTTACTTGAATACTCATTAAATAAACCATTTCATCGTTGCCAGTTTTACGTCAGACATTTGTAGCCACAACAGTGAAGTGGTCCGAGCTGAAAGGTTGCAGGTTTGCCTCTCTTTTTGGAGTTTCCATGGTCTTCTAGCCTGGTAAAATCCAGCCCCTTGTTCTTTGCTTTGCTTCGACGGTCTGGACTCTCAGCTATTGAGAAGTGATTGCTTGCTGGAGGCGTGGCTTCTGTTGAAGTTTAAAATGATTGGATGGGTTGGCCGTGACATATATGTGGATACTGGACTACATTTTGTTTGGTCGATTCCGCGATTCTGTCCAGGTTTCTTTAGCAAGTGGAGCAGGTGGATTTTGAGTGGCTGTTGTCACGTACCTTTCCACCATGTCTGATCGAGGAAAGAGGCTCACAACTGATCACCATAATCAACCTAAATTTTTCTCGATCAATAATCACGATTAAAATAATCACCCTAGCTGAGGGTGTTAAGCCTGGTTTATACTTCAAGTCGCACGTCTTTTCCCCCCCGCTGAGTGACAAAAAGTTGTGCAACTTTCGTCTGCTCTCCTGCTGCTATCCCTCGGTGACAGCTGTCCTCTACATCGCCAGCAGTCAGAACTCCGAGACGCGGACATTGCAGCTCGGAGCGCGTGATTGGTCTGAACTTCGTGGGTGTGTTTGTTTATGAGGAGCCAGTGGTCCTCAGCTGTGGCAGCGCCGAGGAGTTGGACCGAGCTGGACCAGAACAGGACTTCGAGCAGCTCTTCCTTCTGCGAGTTATTTTGTTTAAAATGATATTTTTTGTATGAAGCCAGTTTTAAAAAGAGCTCGAAGAGCAGGTTTGATCCAGTACCCGAGGATGAACATGAGCACGCAGCTTGTCATGTCTTTTTTTTCCGTCCATCTTTAAAAAAAAAAAAAAAAAAGAAAAAAAAGACTCTACTTCACTCAACTTAACACTGATGTTGAGGGGAAAAACACTACCCAGCCATCGTTATTGTAGTTTATATACTTTATATGAGCTGTGGGTGGCCAGAGAGAGGATTTATGATAATTTATGGCCCACCACGTCTTCAAGCTCGTTTATACGCAGTCAGGAAAAAGACGCGTTTAAATTGCGCAATCATCAACCCGCTGTCGCACATCTTATTGAAGTATAATCCAGGCTTTAATGACAAGCTGAAGCCAAGAACAGCAGCAGAGATGAGGTTGGAACTCAGGAGGGCGAAGACGAAGACGAGAAACCCAACAGAGAGCAGAATGGTCGTATTTTTGATGTTTTCTCTATGAAATATCTGAACAAACTCGAGGCAGACAAACAGGAGAAGCCTGGGACTAAACAGCTTGTGACACTTTGGAGTGTTAATGGTATTGTTATCTTTAACAAAGATGAGTCAGACGAGTTGGCACCTGGGTGAAAAATGTTTCGCGTTAAATCCCTGCTGCTGATTACATGTGTGGTGTGAACTTCTAAAGATTGTAATAATCCCAATTAAAAGACAAACTTGTAATCTGAACTATACATTGCTCCAATAGTTGCCAAAAGTATATCATCTCAGTTTGTAGTTTTCTGTTAGAACAAATGTATTGAATTTGTTTACAGACATTGCCAACCACAAACACACACCGCTAATGTTGCTAAAAAATAATCCAAACTAAAGTTAAAGCGGTGAAGCTCTGATTTCATTCAGATGAGTGAGCTGTAGCTGCGGCTGAGTTTAAGCTGCTCCAAAAGGTTTTTGTTTCTTTGATTTATTCCTGACTTCTGCTTGATTTCTTGGTGACGTGATGGCAAATAATTCAGCACTGATACAATCTGCTGTTGCCTGCTGTGAAGTATAGATATGGTAATATATATGATGCATTGCTAGAAAAAAAGAGTTGAGACGTGGAAGTAGATAATAGAAAGATTAGTTATAGTCTTGGCACGGTTACAGTCATATATTTGTTTTTGTTACCGGCACACTGTATGTTCAGAGCAGCATTTTCAGCTTTTATTTATTTGACCTGCCGTTTTCTGTACAAACACAATTCAGTTTGACTAACAGCAAAGCAGCAGCTATCTGAAACCGAATGGTAAGATCTGTGAAAGAAACCATAAGAAGGCAAATGGAATGAGAATGGATTTCTGACTGGACATAAAACCTGCACTGAAAGGTTAAAAGGTTAAAAGACAGACTTTTAAGACCCAGGGTGAGGAGTTTGGCAGCTCCGCTTGCTATCAGTGCCAGGCGGCTGAACAAGGACCGTGGATTTGGCAGGATTCATGGGGTTTAAAATGTGGCGCAGCGGTGCCAAACAACAAAGTGGGTGAGTGAGCTTTTCATTTGGTCACATAACCGAGGATAGACAATTTTACCAAACAAAATGCCAGTTTGTATTTGACCAATTTGACATTTGCATATGGCAACAACCCGAATATTTTCTTAATTTACCTTTTCTGAGAGAAGTGGGAATGAACGGCTTCTTTGTCTCTCCTTGTCAATGCAGAGTTGATTTAAAACCTAAAATAAACACGACAGTTAAAAACTGAACAACAAAAACTGTAGTTTTATTTTTATTCCTAGATGTAAATCTGCTATCATAGTGCTGGGTGGTATACCGGTTCGAACCAAAACTTTTAAATTTTGTTATGAAATGATTTTTTGAATACCAACATCTTACTTTCTCAGGATCCTGACTTACTCAAATGGATGTTATTAGCTCTTTTCAGTCCCATACAATGAGTCCAGACTGTCCCTCCTTTACCTCCTAGTAGCTTGGAAGGCCCTTATCAATCATTTGTATGGCTGATAATATGCATTAAAGCAAAGTGGGTTTATCTCCTCCTCGGAGCTCCAGCGGTCGGCCCTTCTACCAGGAGCAAGTCAGGATCCATTTTTTATTTTTCCTCCATGTCCCCTTATTTTATTACCAGCTGAGCTGTGATGAAGAGAAAAATACAGTCAAATACTGTGATACCAGTAATTAGTAATTGTTGAAAATACAGTGATATAAAATTTAGGTCATACCACCCATCTGTACATATTAAACATATAAAATTCAATTAAAAATTAAATTTCTTGTATTTGATGGTGAACACTATCAATATAAGAAACCAAATCAAATTAAAGAATGACCTCAAAATAGTTTACTTTAACAATCCAACATGCTACAGAAAAAATAAGTCATAACCTGAAAGAACTAAAGATTCACTTCAAACAATCCTGTGATGTCAGATGTAGTAACTTCAGCTTAAACTTGTTGCTGTTTTGGCTGCTTGTACCTCTCAGCGTCTCCTCCACTTCAGCGGTGGAGGTAAACACAGCCCAGCAGACATGCACTCATCAGATATTCCATGTGATGTGTAAACAAAGTGCAGCCCGCTGTAAGCCTGATAGTCCAACTCGGGGGATTTGGCGATTGTACCGTCTCCAGCTCCCCGTAGAGCAGACAAAGTGCTTCAGTGTGAGCGCGCACCTCTGGAGCCTCCAGTGTTCGGTCTGCGGGTCTACGGAGCAACACGGAGCCTTTCATGTGACCCAGCATGGTGCTTAGATTATAAAAAAAGATTAAAAAGACGAGTTTGTATTTATAAATACATTCTCTTTCAGGTCTGCAAATTAGCCGGAGCTGATCTTGGATCTGCTCGAGTGGAATACATCAAATTATTCATGATATCCTTCAGTCCAAGGCTCGACTCTCTGGCAGAGACAAACAGCAAGGCCCTCTGTGGAAGCTTCTGACTCTCATATGTGCCAGGGCAGATAGCACTAAACCAGCAGGATTTGCTCTGTTTGGTTGAACTGCCAACATCCACATGGATGTTTCCTAGCCTGGCACAGATGCCAGACCTCAGCAAGCAGTGAAACGCAGAGACAAACTGTTCCTTTCATTAATAAATCAAACTGTAATTTATCTGGTGGCAGAGTGGTTCTGTTTTGCCACAGATTGTTCGTTCACAGCCCCGTGGGCAACAAACTTTCCTCCATCGTTGAACCATCATCTGATAACTCTTACAAATACCTTTTCTAAAAAGACAGTGAGAATATTTCCTTTACAAAATCATACAGATAAGAGATTAAAAAAAAAAAGAAATGCCAGCAATATTCCATGCTTTCCCCTGGAAGATAATGACTGAGAACCTCATCAGTTCTGCTACGTCCATATCTCCCCTGCCAGACTGCAAGATAACTGTATTTCTTAACAAATCCTCCACGCCTTGTATTTCACTCTAAATCCCCCTTTACGCTTTTCAGTTTTCCCCTGCAATGACCAAATTTAATTCTTATGCTGGAGATATGACTGAGGTGACTTTAGAAAATGTCCAAAGTGCCAAAAGCTCATAACCCTCTTTTTTTACTAGCTTCATTTTTTTTATCATGATTGCAGCTCAAACTGTGTTATGAGGCAGGAAGACAGGATATTTCAGAATAAACAGACACTATATATTAGCTTGACTGCAAATAAACAGACCTGAAAACAATAGAATGAACACTGACTCAAATTCACACAATAATCTTCATGGGTAATATTTAACGCTCTGCAATATCCGTTTTTACAGCCTACAGCAAATGTAAAAGCTGATATCCAAAAGTAAAATGATTACATATTTTAAGCAGAAACTCTAAACCAATATTGGAATTTAAATTTAGTTGTACGACTTTAATGTTTTGAAGCTGTGTAAATCTAAGGAAATGAGACCTTATTTAAATTCTGAGTTTTAAATATTTATTTGTCTTTTCTTCATTATGCACTCTGGCTGACTTGAAAGAGAATCCAAACATGTCTCGGCTCCATGTACGCCGTCACAGCACTCAGTCTCCAAAGATTCCTTTTTAGCAATAAAAAATAAATAAATAGATAACTTGAAAGCCGATAGTCTGAAGGTGCAGAAGAAAAAAAAAATGAAAGAAAGTCCTTTTGAAGGAATTCTAAAAGATAGTAAAAATAAGCTTGAAGAGGTCAAGTAAAGAAATTGGAGTTATCAAAGGCGTGCAGGTGAGACACGTTGGAAGGAGAGTCTGGACTCTGGATGCTTTTATCGTTAAGCTCACCTTCCTATTGGGCTTTTTCCAAAGGCTGCGTCTCTTTGTTGCTGCTGACTCCGAGTTCATCTCTGTTGGGCCGAATTTGTCAGCCAGTGACCGTCATCACCCCTGTTTGTGCAGCTCTTAGTGCCTCAGTGCTGTCAGGTCAGCTGAGCCAGGAGCTCACACAGAATCACAAACTAATTGCTTTATCTGAGCCTTTTGTCTAAAGGGTCAGAAATTGAGTTTGCTCGTCGGCCGAGGGAGGGAATTATAAATCGAAAAGGATAGGGGGAGAAAAATTCAATTTGCGCACAAGCCTTGTCAGAACCGCTTACTTGCGTGGCTGTTAGGTGTCCAGATTAGAAGAGGGAAAGAAAGGGAGATAACAGCATTACAACAAGAACAAACACACTCTTGTCCAAAGGGCCAGGCGAGAAGACTAATCTAATACCTGACACAGACATGTCGGAACCACATAAACTTGCTTCGGACAGAAATTGATGTTAACAGCAGTCGATTCACCTGCCACCAAGTCAGTGACTTCCCACAACCAACACACACTTAAAAATAAAAAAAAACATTAAGGTCCTAATCTGACTAAACCTTTAGCACACACTCAGAATGTACTAACATTATTATCAGCTTTAGTTTCAGGCTTTTCAAATAAAATGATGGAGTTCTGTTTATGGACTGTGATGCCTCGAACAGGACGTCAGGACGAATATAGATCTGTTTGTTTTGACTTCCTGCTAAGAGAAAGAATAAATCGGGAATTCAGTGAGAACCTTTGCATAAATCAGGGATTCTCAAACTGTGGGGTGTGACTTCTCGAGGGACACCAGGCAATCAATTAGGCAAATGATTAGATCATTAATTAGATAATTAAGTCACTAATACATATCAAATTCAATCAGACCTCACTAAAATTAAAAAATAAGAGACAAAACATTTCTTCCAAATATCTGCTCGTATTTTTTTAGTTTTTTGGACAACTTGAGATATATTGCTGTTGTTTTATAAAACTTTAATGAAAAAAAGACTCTTAGAAGCTTTAATTACTCTACATACCACATAGTAGTATATTTATATATGACCCCCCACATGCTCCAAAAATTAAAAACTAAAAATTTGGAGCTTTGAGTTACAAAGAACATTTAACTCCCAAACCAAATCTGAAAGCTAACAAGTGAAGTTTCTGCTTCCATTCTAGCTTTAAACGTGCCATCTGAGACGTAGCAGGTCTTTAAGATATGAATGAGTTTGGTCATTAAAAGCTTCGTATGTTTTAAATTTAACAGGAAGCGAAAAACGGAGAACTATGTCCTCTTCCTGGTGAATTTCATCAGAATTCTCACTGCAGCATTTTGGATCAGCTGGAGGCATTTCAGAGAGTTTGTAGTCATTTTTCACTTTCCAGCCCGAGACATCAGACAAGTAGCCTACTGGATAATTAATATACCCCACAGATTGTTCTTGGATGATGAAGCAGCAGAACCACACCATGTTCCTGCCTGACTCTCAGAGAACTGTGGCATTTTGCTGCCCGGGATCACATCTTTAAACAAAAATGTAATATTTAAAGAGGAATATCTCAGGAGATGGGAACATATTAAATATAAAAGTTGGCAAACTTGCTCTAATTTTGCACTTTGGATTAAAAAAGAAAAAGTAGCTTTGAAAAAGGAATTGGTAGGTGAGTCCTTTAAAGAAACTTACTTAAACAAAACAAAGGAACTCTATAAAAGTCAAAAAAGGGGAAATATTTCTGTCTTTACTGCCTGCCATAGAGGTAAAACAACAGTAATGTTTATGTTAAACACAAAAGAAGCAAGTGTCAGACAGTAATACAGATATTGAGCTAAAGTTTGGTGTGGTAGTAGCATCATTCACAAGTTTTAATCAAAACATCAGTAACTCCGCCCCTTTTCACCTTGATTAGACTGAAAGGAGGACATGCATTCTTTACAGGAATGACAGGCCTTTAAATTCTAAGGAAACTTGCGTTATCAAAGATGCTTTAAGGTAGAAGTCAGAAATCAATCTGATAATAAAACATATCTGAGGTCAGTTGTTTACTGATCTTTGGTTTCATGATATGGATCTGTGACGCGCATCATGATATGGAACAACATCAAACAGACTTCACTTTCTTTTGAGATTACTTCAATATGAATGATTTTTGCAGCATATCTGAAGACAGGATTATCACTTGAAAAAGTTTCATGGGCTCACTACATGTATTTTTAAAGTTCATTGGGTGTAAAGTCACTTTAGAAGCTTTTTTCTTTTCCTGCAGGAAGAAGAAAAGCTTATAGAAATATGACAAACATTTACGAGAATAACTGCAACAACTAAAATTTATGATACAAAACTAAAACTTAAGTTGTCTTACTTGCTTCTAATACTCCTAACTATTTTGTAATGGGTTCTTTAACATGTTACATACAACAAATAGTCACTTAAACAAGGTGTCATGCTTGTCATACTAATCCAGGATATAGTCTGACTCATACTTTAGAGCTCACCTCAGTTTGTTTTACAATATGTGCGTACAATCTTGAATATTTCCTTTCTAAACCCACAGCTTATCATTAAGTGTCTACAGTGTGTTCAGAATTCTGTTTCACCGAAGATATAAAATAATGTAATAAACAGTTAGTTAAAACACAACACAAGCCTATTAATACATGTCATTCTTTGTCTTTTGATTTCTTTAATGCAGTCTTCTAATGAAATAGATAGAAAAAAAGGTAATTTCTGGGGAAAAAAAATGCAAATCTTGAATGCCCATTTATCCAAGTTACCTAAAATAGCTTTTCCCTCGACCTTAATAAATATTTCAAATGAGAATTACTGTGGCTAAAACTGATTTGTCCATTCCATGAATAATCCAATACTTTATTTCAGCAGCTTTTCACGTGACATGTAAGTTTTGCCAACATTCTGTGGAATAGTGGTAAATATTTTACATTTAGAAAGAAGCAGGGTTGAGTCTTATGCAGCAAAGAAAGGCAAACGTTCACAAACAGGCTGCTGTGTGAAGTTTACATATTTTTGATCCGTTTTACCAGAATCTAACTTGCAGTTTTTGGAACCCATCATTTTTTCAAATTTGTTCCAGTTTGCCAGTGTCAGGGTGTCTCTCTGAGACAGAAAGGCTCACAAGATACAGGAGCAATTACCATTTGAGTCAAGTGAGGATGATGGTGGAGGCAGTGATGATCAATGGCAGCCAGAAAAAGCCCAGATGGAGGAAGACAGCAGCAGCAGATATGAAGATATGCGGGGAGCTGAGGAGGCCACAGTAACAGATCCAGAGATAACTGAAGATGTGTTACCTGACACACTTGAGCCCAAAGACGAGAGCAGAGCAGAAATCAATGAAAAGATGAAGATGACCTTTTCTTTTTTTTTTTTTTTAGGAGACATATTTGGATGAGGGGCCAATCGGTTTATTTCCCACCAACTTTCAGACGATCTGATAGATGAAATTGTGCAAGATGCAAAGAAAAAAACTTGGTCTTGAAAGTTTCAAAATCATTCCTTGATTTGGATTTTGGTCGTGTTGACCTCTTTACTCAGATAAATTTGTAATCAGAGGAAGAGGTTTGTCTCGACTTGATAAAAAAAATCAGAACAATAAATAAGTTTGATATCGTTTTGATGTACGTTCACTTTGTTAATAACGACACACGTGTGATGAAAAACGGATAAGTTGTTGGAAATCAGGTCAGTGTTAAACACACTTGAGAAATCATTTCAGTCAGCAGCTGATTCTGAGGCTCTTCAATCAGCAGACAATCAAATTATTTCATTCAAATGAAACAATGTGTTCTCCAAATGTAAAAACAAATTATCTGAGTCTGATTTCCCTTCATTAAAGTCATTAATGACAGACATCTCTGCAAAATGTCTGCAAAATGACAAAAAAGAGAAGGTTTAATCAACACAGGAGGAAGAATGACCAAACTTTACCTCCGTCGGAGCAAATCACAAAGCGACTTCTGAAATCTATTTTAATCATAAAATACTGATGTTAAATAAAATGGTTTCAATTTTACAAAAGGAATCAAAAAAGTATAGGAAAGACTTAAGAGTGGTAGACAGAGCTGCCCTTTATTCTTTCTACTTATTGGAATAAAGGAAATTTTGTAACTGATTAATTGAATGTTAGATGCAGTATTGTATTTTATACTTTCTGATCATTAAGGTAAGGTTAAAACAGACAAAAAGTTGGTGTGTGTGTTATCGATGTGTTCTTTCTGTCTGTATAAACAAAAGTTAGTTACATTCTGTCTGACGAAAAAGGTAACACCTCCAAGGGTGTAACCAGGAAGAGAAATACATTATAAGGTCAATTCATTCTTATTAGAAAGAAGTTGTTAGAGTTTTGCAGGCTCTGTTAGATTCAGTCTGCTGGGCTGTTTGTTTGGGTTTTTGCTCAAGGCCTTACGCTGAGGTCTGTGCTGAATGCTGGGCACTGCTGAAACTGATTGGAGTCAGAAGACAAGAATAAAGTTTTGAGAAGAAATCCAGTGGATTCCTGCATTTATTCAGAGATACTATTTTAAACATCACAATATTTCTACAGGGAGGTAAATAACTTAGTTTGTTTCCTTTTCTGTTGTTGAAAATTCTGAATTTCTTTTCCAAAAAACACATTGACTGTTTTATTAAAAGAAGAATAAACCCACAGAGGTGAAACATTTTGAAGTTGGTCACAAATCTTTTGTGAAAGGTTTGCATTGTGTCTGCAGGAGCAAAATCTTCTCAATTTAAACATAAAATATAAAAAATACATTTGACAAGTCATGACTTTGTAGACTTAACCAGTGAATGTTTGACTGAATAAAAGGCCTAAATGTGCTCAGAAATAGGAAGAAAGTCACCCACCCTGAGCTTGGTTCTGGTTCTGCTGAACAGTTCTTGTTAAAACAGAGTCATTTCTCTCCACTGTCGCCCACCATGCTGTGCTTGCTCAGGTTTGGACTGGATTTATGTCTGGATCTGTGTTATTGTTCAGTTTGATCTGATTTAAACATGCTGTCATGATGATTGGTGCTGTATAATTAAAACATTTAAAAACATGACCCATGCTGTTAAACTGAAGGTAGTTATTAATGAAACCAGTGTAAGGACAGATTCGGTAAGATTGGTAGAATATGAGGAAGCAACAAACTTGTTGGAGGCTTTTATGTAATTAGGACTAAAGGAGGTCAAACACCGGGGTCAAAGCTGCCTCAGGAGGAGAATCAACACAAGTACTGTAGTTTTTCTGCGACTGCAACGTTTCTTTTGTTTGTTGAATTAATCCTTGTGTTCACCGCTGCTAAGGTTTGCACACACAGCTTGTAGATATTCACAGTGGACATACCCGTTGTGCATATTTGTCCCCGTTTGGCTCATTTTCCACATTTGCATTGTGTGTTTGTGCAGACTTTTCCCACCAAAAGGAGAATGTTTATGCTGTTGAAACTGAATCGAGAACATCAACGCAGCAATCCGTCCATTTTCAAGTTGTTTGTCCCAGAGGTTTGTGCTCCTGGTTAATCCTCACCGCAGGGCAGCTTTTCTGCTTTTCCTTCAGATAAAGTTGGAAAGTGCTCCTCTCTCTGACCTGCAGAGGTGTAGGAAATAATGCTAACATTGATTTTTGTTTTTAATTATCATATTTTCACCTTCCTGCAGATAATAACATTATTACTGTATATTTATTAATGCATCTTTTAAAGGAAACAACTCAACATTTACTCATTTATATGTCCTTTAGGCTTAGTGGTTATTTTTAAAATGTGATTAAAAGGTTTTGGGTCAGGTCTGAGTTTGCATCTATAAACTTAAACAGACATTTTAAAATACTGTTTTATTGATTTCTGGTACGGAAAATAACTCCAAGGTTACTTGTAGTGTCAGTCATTTGTATGTTAGCAAAACATCTCATGAACCAGTGAATTGATTTTATGAAACTGTCTGAAAACAACTGTTTTCTGTAAATCTACAACTGATTATAGTTTGAAGTCATTCCCATTCAAGATGACCACCGCTGCTTGTCACCAAAGCAGTAACAGATGATATATTTGTTTGAGCATTCCTCCAAGGGATGCTTCTTTCATTGCTTATGTTTCAGTCATCAGCTTTCTGTTTTGATTGAAAATATCTAAGTGAAACTGACTGACCAGAGGATTTTTACTGGTGTGAAATCATTGTTTTGAGACCAGAAATAAAAAATCCTAATGATGCTTAAGAACAAGCTATTATGGGCACAGAGATGTCTGTAGAGAGGAATGTCAACTCTTCTAATCAAATCTAAATCTATTTATTGACAAACAAAGACAGACAGAACAAATGCTTCCATGGATAAAGAAAAAAAACCTCCCTGAAACTCAGCTCGGTGCCACCCACCTGCTCATTTTGGATGGTTCAGACCAGAATACTTGTCTTTGCAGGAAAATACCAATTATAATTCCAGACTGGTGTTTAATTACAAATCACAGTGTGCCCGGTGCTGTCACTTAAATTAGATCTGAGCTAGAAGGGCAGGGAAATCTCATTTTTTAGGATCTTGTCAGAGAAGTGAACATGGCGTTAATGTGTGTTTGACTGTTTCTGTGCAGTGATTTGACACAAAACGTTTATTTGAAGATTTCATTTGGGACACAGCATAATGCCTACTGGAATAATAGAAAAACAAACATAGAACATGATGGCAGATTGGTTTGATTAGATTGGTTTCAGCTGTCTTTACTTTCCTAAATACAGGAGAACCTGATGCTGCTTCATTTTTTTTTATGTTTGACCCACAAAATGTCAGTGGCAGAGACTCGTGACCCCAAACTTGTTGCTTCATGACTCACAGAGGGGTCCCCAACCCCATATTTGAAAAAACTTTGCAATAGAGATCCATTCATCCTGTTTTTTTCCCTCCAAGGGTAAAAATATAAATTACAAGATTTTCCAATCATTTTAGTGCAAAACCAGAAAAAACAAAACAAAACAAACAAAAAAAACCCAAAACAAAACAAGTGTGAATATTAAATCTAAACTTGGCAATAAAAAAAATGTATAATATATATATATATATATCACAAAAAAGATTGAATTAAGAAATGGACTTAAAGAGGGCTAACCATGACTCCTGACCTAAATCTCATTAAAATTTGTGGGAGACATTTGAAACGTGTTTAATAATATTCAGCGCTACATTTAAATTCAAATTATCAACCTTCAAGTCTTTATAAAAAATAATGAGTCCCACTGTGTTAACAAACAAACAAAAATCAACTTCGCAAACTTTTTTTTCTTTTGTCAGTACAAAAGAACTGAATTATCTGTTAATGTTCAAGGGAAAGTAATATTTGATTAACAACATTTTGTGATGAAAGCATCAAAGCAGAAACATGTTCTTTAAACTCAATCAGAAGGAAAATAATTAAGATTTATCTGGGGACAGACGCCATTTCACAAATTATAGGCCTGTTTCTCTACTTCCACAGTTCTCCAAAATTTTGGAGAAAT
>JARVJO010000061.1:4842190-4857165 GCA_031762555.1 Cynodonichthys magdalenae
ATACACTTACCTTTTATCTCTGTCTCTGGTCTGGTTACTCGGCTCCGCTATCCTGCTGAACCTCGCTTTATGTCAAAACCAAAACAAACACAAGACTGTGACTGCTCTCACACACACACACCTGAAAATGTATTAATTTTTTTCCACTTTTAGGATCATCAAACTAACAGAGCATTCAAAACATAAAATATCCAGTAACGTGATTTATCAGAATCAGAATCTGATTTATTGACCAAGTATTTTTACATACAAGGAATTTGATGTGGTGTTGCTGAGGTGCAGAACATATAACATAAACTAGAATAAGAGAAAATGTAATATGAAGTATATAGAAATAGAACGTCAGGATAAAATAAATATGAGACTATGACTAAATAAGTTTACCGGAAACTAGCTAAGAAGTGGAGCTACGGACTAGCAGTGCAACAAAAACAAAATGATTAATTGCAGAGCACAGACATCAGTCCAGTGCGTCCACTGAAAACCCTTTATCTGCAGATTACAAGAACACCAAGATTTAATTTCTCTATATCTTTGTTTATTTGTTTTTATTTTCATTGGTGCTGACACTTCAAAAAACTACATGTTTAATTGCAATAAAAGCTGCTGCCAGAGAGCAATCCAGAACATTAGTGTGTCTGGCTTTACACTAGTTCTGAACTTAGCTTGTTAAAATTACATTTCTCTTTGTGAACACTGTGGCTGATGTAATGCTGCACATGAAATATGTAACACCACACTTGAAATACACCAATGCAAACTTCAAACACACTTTGGTTAAAACTGTTTAATGACTTATTGTCAGTATAGGATCCTTGCTAAAGAGAAAGATTAAATGAGATTTCTTATGGTACTCAAGGAACATAAAAAAATAATTCTGTTTGATGAATTCAGTTTGAATATTTTTTATTTAATATAAAACACTGTATACAGACATCTGTTCAAGAAGTTGGAAAAGAGGAATAAGAATTGATTTCTGTCAATTTCTTACTTGACCTTCTTGCTTTTTGAGATCTCAGAGACATTGCATATTGACTGACATGCTGTCTGGCAAAGGGACAGAGATTTGAAAATGGTTTTTCCCACTTTTGGTTCAGAAAAGTAAAAAAAAAACATCATTGCAGCTTCAGGATGTCTGAGTTTGGTTGTGATGATTCAGTTCAGCATCAATGATTGATTTTAAAGGACAAAAAAGGACCCATTTCTTTTGATAAAGTTTTTTAGATATGTTTGATGAGCTGTCGATATATAAATATATAACACTTATGGCAGTGTGTATCGATCCAGAATAACAGGTTTTTAAAAAGCCTTATTTTCTGTTATAATGTTTAATGAGGAAGATGAGAGTAATAATTAGCAAACATTTGCTGATCAGAAGAGAGAGGCACTAAGAGGCTCTAAGAATGCTAATTTTCCTGTTAGTCACAGATTCTGGATGTATAATGACATTCCAGCGTGTAATGGAATAAATGACTGACTTGCCTAATGATGACAATGCTATAAGTCTGGCAGATGATCAGTAAAATAGATGTTCAGTCCTTTTAAGGCTGTTTAATTACTTCTAGATGAAATGAGTCATATCAGTAGATCCTCAAAAAAGGCTTAAAATGCCTGAAAAAATAAGTTTTTAATTTCATTTTCTCTAAAAACAACTAAAGACTCCAACAAGACATCGAGTCTGCACCTTTAGCAATCACTAAGTCTACAGAGAAATAATGAAAGGCTCTAAGAAATGTAGTCCTTTAACAGAAACAGCAGGTGTTATTCCATTTAAACAGCATGACTTTCTGTAATTTATGTCCAAAATCATTTAATAGTCAATTAACCTTCGAAACACAAAACATCTTCGAGCTGAAGAACATGTTTACACAAACTAAATGATCTTCTAACGTGCACCTGAGTGGAGTCAGTTCACGTGGAATGCTGGATTAACTCTCTAACTTTGTGTTACGACTATTCAGTACTAAAAAAAGAAACATGTCCTCATGCATAATTTACGTTTGGATCCGGTTAAAAAGCCAGTATGATCAGTTTTCCTCCATTTAATGACGAGGAGTGAGAAAAGACGTCCAATGTTGAAACCTTGTGTGGAAGGTGATAAGGCTGTTTACCGATGTTCAGCCCAAAACGAGCATTTACTTAAACCCAGAGGCACATGAAAGCTGGCCAGCTGTGTCTGCTGCTGAAGCTCTTCCTGTGTCTTTTTGGCTTCAGACTGACAGTAATGTGATGTGTCTTTAGGATAATCTCACCTGCTGAATGGTACATCGTATAAACAAGCTCCTGTGACCAATGCTTATCATTCTGTGCCATAGAAAAAAAAGAAGAATGTCTGGATTGCACTACGTGTGCAGAATTTTCTTTGAAACATCAACCTACATTCATGATCTTTGAAGTGTTTATGTTAAAAAGAGATGATTAGCATTTTGCTCCTTTACAACGTGTATTTTCAGATGTTCCTGATTCTTTTGACATTAAAAAAAAAAAAGAAATGTAGCACCAGCATCATAATTGCTGAGTTCTGTTTCTCAGGCTGAAGACATTCTGAAAGAAAATCACATTTATTTTGATGCCTTTTTAATAAAGTGTCTATTTAATGGCCCTTGTCATATTAACCAGAGATTGCACAGGCATGTGCAACCATCCTATTTTCCAACAATGTGCCAATTATTTAATCAGTAATTGAGTCAAGTTAATTTTCCTTAATATTGTTTCACAGCATTACCTGACAGCTACATGTACAGGATTTGTCAAAACCCTCTATATTAGCTGAGGGTTTTTTTTTCGGTATAATTTACTCAAGTGCTGATGTAAATACAGCAAAACACTTGAGATTTCTTGCTGAGCCTAATTAATTTAGATTGCAAAACATTACTCACTTAATTGAAAGAAGAAAACCACCAGTTTACCCAGGGTTGAAAGAGGAAATAAAGAAGTTGTGAAAGTTAAGGCCTCAGTGGTTCTGGGGATCATCAGAAGACTTTGTGATGTTAACCCCAAACTAGATGAGTGACTCCAACAGATCTCAGTGATTTCTGTCCAGAAGAGGACTTAAGTCATTCAATTATATGTTTTTTTCCCCATAATTAAACAGTAGTTTTGAAATTGGCAAAAAGGACCAAAAGTCAAGCAAAAAACATCTTCTGTCTACCTGGATTTATATCCTTGGGGTGAATGTCTCAGCCTCAGGAACAAGAAACAAGCGGTGTTACACAAGCACTGTGCCATAAGGAGAACAGATTTATCATTCTGTAAGAAGCAGAGAGAGAAGAAGCCAAAAACAGAAGTATGGATTTATATTCTGTACATTGTTAAAAGAGGTGAGGATCCTCCCCACAGGATGATGTAGAGTGAACACCTGTGCAATTTGTTATATTGTAAGTACCCTTGTCATGCATAAAGTTATCATCTTTCACTGTCATTTTGCTTTTACCCTTTTAAATTTCACCTTTTTTTTCTGTGTTTTTATGTATCAGTTACTTGTGATGTTGAGCCTGACCCACTGAGTGGAAAAAAGAGCAAAATAACAAAGATATGGACAAACAGATGCAAGACTAGTTTATTACAGCAAGAAGTTTGATACTCTGTACCCAGCTGATGTCAAAAGTGAAGTTTTTGTTTTTCTCAAGTGATCTAACAAAAATATGGCAAACAGCAGCTGAACTTTTGTCATAGTTTGTCACTGATGGTGGTCAGAGGGTCCATTTACCATAGTTAAGATGAAATATGAAATATATACACTGCATGACCAAAACAAAAAGGTGCCACCTGGATTTAACTAAGTCTTATGACCTGGGGTTGCTGCAGTTGGTCAGGTCCAGGTTCAGCTACAGTAGAATGAGGTCAGATGACTACCTGGATATACTGAATAACCAGGTTATTCCATCAATGGATTGTTTCTTCCCTGACGGCACGGCCATATTCCATCAGGCTCTTATTGTGAAAGAGTGGTTCAGGGAGCATGAGACATTATTTTCACACATGGATTGGCTCCACAGAGTCCATTGAGAATCTTTGGAATGTGCTGGAGAAGGTCAGACTTTACCATCATCAATGAAAGATCTTGGTGAAAAATTAATGCAACACTGGATGGAAATAAATCTTGTGACATTGCAGAAGCAAACAATGCCACGGCGAGTGTGTGCCGTAATCAAAGCTAAAGAAGGTCCAACCTGTGACCTTTTTTTCTTGGTGGCAACTTTTTCTTTTGGCCAGGCAGTGTATTTTTATTCAGTACTAGTTGATAAGTTAACACTCCTGTTAAAATCAAGACTTCAAGAAAACTTTTCAAACAAAATGCTTGACTGAAACTGTTTCTCAGCACTTACAAATCAGGAACTGTAATGTTTATAAATCAGTACATTCAGCATAACAAAAAAACCCTCTGTAATCACAGTGTTGCAAATTATTTTCAATGGCAAAAAGAATAACTTACTTTTTTGTGTTGACCAAACAAAAAGCAGATGGATCTAAACTTTACTTCTGGAACTTCATAGAACCGATTATGCGCATCGTGATTGCCAAACAATTGCATGGCATTTTTATTGTGCTGAGACAATAGGAACAATGTCTGACTCATGAAAGCCCCACAGGCTGCTCCTGAACTCAAATTCTATCGTTACAACTTGTCTATTGATTCTGTCAGGTTTAGCTTCATAGTTATTAAACAACAAACACATGCATATAGAAAAGAAAATGCTGCTTTAAGAGTGTTTACTCCGCTTATTAAGAACATTTTTTTTTACTGAACCGTGCTTCATCTCTCAGGTGAAGGCAGTCATACACCTCTGTCTTTGCACTCCACTTAGCCATGTGGCTCACAAGCTGCCTCTTCCTTTTTGTCGACAGATGCAGAATAGCATAGACGGAAGTTTCAGCAGGCTCTTTTTGAAAACTTCATTGAATGTGACAGATTTGTAAAAAGCTTTTTGCACAAGCTTTTTGTGAACCTATGTCTCGGAACTGTCATTTAAAAACAACCTGATCTCATTGTTAGCCCTGCTCTGTCATCTGCATCTGTGAAATTCTTCTTCTCCCTACATCTGTTCATTTCCTATTATTCCCTCTTCCATTTCACTTTCTGTCATTCTCTCCCCCGTTCTGTCTCTCCCTCCTCTGCCATTCATTACTTTTTTCCTGTGATGCATATGCAGTGGTAGTTCTCATCCTTCGTTCCTTTGGGAGTAAGGTAAAGCAACAAAGAGCTACATTGTGGACGCTGTGATTCTCTGTGAGCTCATTCACTCACATTTAATCTTCTAAATTGTCACCGACAATCATTCCCAATTTCCTCAGTCTCTGGGCTGACAGCACCAGGAAAGTGAGGCTGAATCTTCATGCATACTGTTAGGGATATTACAATAATACAATACAATTCTTCCAAACTATTCCGACTGCATTGTACCTAAATAGAAAAGTTTTTTTTTGCAAAGCACAAGATGCATTGAGAGAAATAAAACCCCAAAATGAATTCATCACTTAAATACAAATATTATTTATTTAAGTAACGCTTATTTTGTCCTGCCAACCCGTGACTAGTTGAGGTTACCTGGTTTTGCAGGTGTTTAACTTTTTCTTCTGTGCAGTCAAGATATGCACACTCAGGATCAGCAATGAGTTCAGGTAAAAATCTAATGCAATTAGCTTCCATAGCAAGACAACAATTTCAACTGGAATCTGACTTCATTGGACAAAACTAATTCAACTGCATCCAATTTTGTAATTAGGATTTGTACCTGTGTATGGTTTGTTCTTTGTTTTTGTGGTTTGATTGCATGTGTGAACGCCAAGTGGACCGGAGACCAAGCAGTCAGCGGTCATCAGTCATCCTATAACGTAGGATATTCTGGGTAATAGTAATAAAGTTACTCATATCTTGTAAATACCTTGCTGGATGTCAGCATAAGGTGAACATCACTGCTGTGAAGTTGGACGCGCTCCTACTCGATGAACATTTTCTCATATGGAGCCGTCTCAGCCTCCTTGTGTGAAAAACATTATTAGATTCTGTTCCGCCTCATCTTCCTCTCATGCTGAGCTCGATCTTAAAGACTATTTGTTTGGCACATTTGCCAAAAACAAAAAAAGTAAATACAACCACTAAAATCTGACGTCACTCCATGTTTGTTTACATTTTGTAAAGAAGGAAGTTGCTCACTGTCTTCTGAGGTTTTCATGTTGATTCCTTCAGTGGTTCATGGTGCAGCGCCCCCACAGGCGAGGAGGTGAACTTTGTTCACAGGGTTCAGTTTAAAACAATGCAGTGTGAATGTAAACATCACTAACTGAAAATATAAACAATTCTTACATTTTTTGTCCCTAATCGATCAGATGTGTATACAACCTTAGTTTTTCCATTTTTTAAATCTAAATGTAAAAATGTAAAATCAAACTAATAATTAATCCGCAGTGTTTGATTTTTGCTTCGCTTAGCTAAATCCAAAATAAAATACATGATGAAATGATGGAAGTTGCCAAAGAATAAGAGTTTATACTGGCTAGAAGAAGACTTCTTAAAACCATAAATCATTCCTACGGATACTGGCAACAGCTGCACTCAAACCTTATTCTGCATAACTTGGAATATTATTATAAATCGACTTCTTCTACATAAGAGTTTTCTCTGAAAACGTAACTGAGCAGAAGTTCAAGCCATGATGATTTCCAGTTCCTGAAAGCAACAAATGGTTCGTTAACAAAATATAAAAACTTGTCTTTGCTTTAATCATTAAAACGAAAAAAAAAACGTCTATATGTCTATTTTGCGATCGTCTTTTTTTAAATATAGTGAAAAAAACAACAACACACACCTAATTATTTGTTTTTCTAGTTTTATTTTGTAGAAAAATAATAATAATAAATTAACCATACACAGATTGATTGGACTTATTTGTTTTCTTAAAAAAGTGTTCTGAGGAGATTTGTGTAGCGAATTGGCACTAAATAAATAATCTGGATTGAATCCCATGAAACTCTTGTAGCTGCTAAATCATTCACCAGTGAAATGATCTTGCAGATAATATTAATAATGCATTAACTTTCTATTTATAATGGCTTAAAATACTGTAAAAAAAGTATCTTTGCAATCCTTTTTTTTGTTTCTCAGTAAGGTGGACCAAGAAGAGAAACGGTGTCTTGTATTTGACATACAGTCAGCAATGTTCTTCGAAAATACTCTGAGTTAAGAGGAGATGGAATACATTCTCTGGGCTTATCTGACTTAGTCGCCATTATCAGCAAGCAGAGAGCATCCGGTCCCACAGTAATCACACAGACATCCCCACTAGTTGGAATTGCTAATGGAGTTTCAGGTGTCTGATTTACAGCCCTCTCTCCCTACGATAAAGCCTTCCCCTAATGTTATGCAGTTCTGGTCTCCTGGGATAGCATTAAGTGTTGAGAATGTCAAATGGGAGTGTGAATGCCCATAACTAAAGCTAATTAGCAAGGTCATTTATTGCTACTGTATGTGTGTGTTGCTGAGTGCTTCATTGTGCTGAATATTGAACCTGGGTTTAGAATGCAATGCTCTTTTTTTTTAGCAGAGAGTGACGTAATGTTTGGGTTGATGTGACAAAATAAAAGTGCTGAAGGTGTGTGTTTAAAATGCAATAATTGGACAGCCCTGTTCTCCATCCTCCTCGGCTCCACAAGGACGCCGCTTTGAAAATGGGGTGATGTCAACATATGACTGTGAGTGTAACCTGCTAGAAGTAAAATGCTTGTGTCAAGGGTACTTAGTGCACACTTATTTTCTGAAATTCATGAGAAGGAAATAACTTGATATTGACATGGCGTGGCATAACATTCCCCCTGACCGCTCCCCCTTGACCATCAATCACTGAGATAGCTCATTCATCAAGTGGCCCCGCTGGTCCGACCCCCTTGTGACACACAAACGTTTTTCCAATTTAAAATCTGATATTGATAGAGCACTGCGTCCTGCTGCTGCCTCTTTGAGCTTTGCTGGGGCCAGTGAACGGATCCGTGCACCTGCAGCAGAATGCAAACATGCCTGCAAACATTTCCATGTAGCTTCTGACCATCCAGACTGAATAAGAATCCAAGGAACGAATTATTGTATTGTTTGTTTGACAGTTGATAAAGATTGTTGGGTCTGAGGTTTTGTTGAGTTTTATCGGCAGTATCAGTTCAGGTGTTTTTCCAGTCTGTTGTTCAGAACACTACAGCTCATCTTTTATACAAACAACATAGTGAACATATTTCAGTGCTGGTTTCCTTTCATTAGCTCCCTGTTTGTTACAAGAGTGGTTTTAAAAACCTATAACGCCCTAAACAGACAGGCACCTATATTCCTGCCTTTGCAGTTCCTTGTGTTCCCTTCAGATCCCTTAGATCTAATAAATATTTGCTTTTAGTTGTCCTGCTGTCCAGGCTGATCCACAGAGGTGATAAAGTCTTTAGTCCTTTTTCTGTCTCTCTCATGATAGTTGTAGTAAATTCTGTGACTGATTAAATGAATTTTAGATACAGTCTTTTAGCAGTTGGAATCATTACTTTAAACAGGATTAGAATCAACATGTTTCTATTTAATGTGTTCCCCTGCTTTGTTTAATATTTGTGGTATAAGCAGTTGAGGTGGCTTGGGCATCTGGTTAGGCTAAAACTTCTGATTTCAAAATAAAATCCACATTGTGTGTTTACACATATGCTTCATGCTACGTGTTGCCATCTGCTTCCCAAACAGAACGTTCATTTTGACAGCATTTGTGTAGACATATATCCATGTATTTATTAATATAGCTGGGATTTTGACAAAATTAATCTGCCTTTGGTGAATTATTTTGAAAATACGGATGTTGTGCTTGTTCCTCTTCCTGTTGGTGCAACGTGATCTTTGTAGATGGACTCTGGCGCAGCTCCAAAGTCCGACAAATTTTGGCAAATTGCCGTTCGCTCACCGCCACCCTGCGCCGCCATGCGGAGCCAGTGTAAATACTCTCATTGATTGTGTATTTGCTGCGGAGGTTGGACCGCAGCGGAGCGGAACTTTATCTAGCGTACTTTAAGGGTTAGGAATGCATATAACCTGCTGCCTTTCAGACAATGGTATAAAACAGAAAACTCAGTCTAATATTGCTCAAACAATGCACAGTGAGGTTAGTTTGAGCAACATCCAAACCAAATTACTGTATAGCTCAATAATAAAAATAAAGAAAAAAAATTGACAAAATTGAAATCATTTTGGTGTTTGCAAAGGTTGATTACTGTGGCAGCCATCTTGAATTGAGTTGACTCTAAAAGTGAATCAATAGAAGACATGCATCAAAGGATTACTGTCTGAGAGCTTCAATAAAATCCATACAATGGGTTAAAAGATGTTTTGCAGACAGAAAAACAGGCGAGAACAAGATCACCAGTTTTTCACGGTGGAGGATGATAAAAAATGTTTTAATATAAAACAATATTTGCTTCAATGATATAATAATGGAGTTTCAGTCAAAGGAAACTGTGCAAATGATATTTTCAGAGATGTTAAGTTTCAGAGATGAACTGAGTTTGAGAGCCTCCTGTGGATCTGGATGTTTAAGATGTAAAACCAAATGAGAAGAAATATGGTAATAAACATGGTTGAAATGTGCACTTTATACATGTTTTAGTACATGTTGATTGCACTCAGCTTTTTTATCAATTCACAGGGAAGAAGTTTCTTTTTTTTAATCTTTGAAGAAAGAAACACGATGAAAGGAATATTCCTCTTTTTGATTTCACTCTAGTTTCTTTTTTTTTTCTAGTAAAAGTTACCCCAAACTCACAAATATTTAAGCTTGGGCAAAACAAGTTGAAGCTTATTCAGTTTTTTACAACATTCAGTAAAATTTTACCTCAGAAAACAAACTCACCATATCTCATATTTTGTTTCTCTGAGCCTTCAGCATCATCATCAACAGCTCGTTTGAAATCAGCGGAGGACATGTGCTCGTTGCTGATTGTGTTTGACAAGCCCATCCTGCAAACATCATTGGCAAACCAAAGAAGAGCATTATACATCTCAGAACTCTCTCTCGGGCCTCTGAGCTTTCACAGCTACTCATTCCTGTGTGCATGATGACATCAAAGTAAAGAGCACTGTGTTGAGATCAAACACGCTCGGAAATCAGCGCAGCAACGAAGGAAGTGTTCTGATGTATTTATTCACAAGAGCTTATGTGGGTTATCAGTAATACAAGGAGGCTGAATAGAGCCCGTAGCTTCAGTGGTTTTGATATGTGAGACATTTCGACTAACAGCTCCTGATAAACAGGTTTGCTGTCTTATTTTTCCAGCTGTATGAATACTGCCAACACTTTAAAACTACATTATGAAACTATTTTAGTCGTAAGCCTTCATGGATTTTATATTCCACTCCTGCTGGATTCACAGCAGAAACTTTATTAAAGATAAAGAATCAGCATTAGTTTTATTCAACTAGTACGTTCCTTCTTCTCCTTTTCAGAAGAGCTTCTTTATTACATGTGAGGCAATTTGACACCTTTCAGGCTGGTCAGCAGCAGAGCCGTGTTCTTCAGACTCAGGCTGCTATGAGGAGTTAGCTGCAGAGTTAAATAAATATAGTTTTAAAGTGCCTGTGACATCAATTTTTTGCAATAAATATGAATGTATTTTTGGAAAGATAACATTTATAACATATTGTAAAAATGATTTCACGCTGCTGAGATGAACAGTTGTTGAGATATTTGCGTGTGAATTAACAGGAAGTGATGTCAAAGGGGAATGTCTGAACTTGAACAGAGCGCTGATAAAATGGCTAACAACACAGACTGTAGAGAAGAAGCTGATGTTTCTTTAGATTATTTAATCATTATCATAGAGAGATGAGAAAGAGTCATATTTCAAATAAAGTTTAAATAAATTAAAACCAGGAGGTTTTCTTTCTCAGAGTTCCCCTTTGATGTCACTTCCTATTTCACTTTAGCTGAGTCAAATTCAAAAGAAAATATGCCAATTATGTGACATAATGGGTGAAATCATTTGTATTATGCCAAGTTTCTATAATATGAATATATTTTTTGACATTTTGTATTTTAGGGACATGCATGTCACAGGCACTTTAAACCTGTCCTGTTAAAGTTCAACTGAAAATTATTTATACATATATATATTTTTTGACACCGCTCTTTTCTTTAAGGCAGCATTCTCCAAGACTTTTAACGACTGTTGAATCTATTTATTTCAGTTATTTGTTTTGCATATGAACTCACCAGGAGTTTTTGGAGCATTTGATAACAAACTCAGTGATCATTTCTTTGTTGGCAGTTGAGTTGAACAAGAAAACAACCAAATGAAATGCCAAGCATTTCTCAAAAGAATTCATTTCATGAAAAGAGTTTAAGGGCTTGTTGACTCAGATTTTTTTTTCCCAAAAACCTTAACATTTTTTTCTGATTATGGTTTTGAGAAAAACAAAAAAAAATCAACATATGCTCATTGAATCTGCTTTGTGTTCCATCTTATCTTATGTTAATCTTAAAAATGTTATAATTTGTGCTTGGAGGACTGTATGTTTTAAGAATGACTCTCAGCTACTACCACATCAGATGTTAACATTCCAAATACTTGCTGAGTCATGGCCATATTTGTGTTTTCTCAGGTCAGCTAGCGGCCATCTTAGATTGGATTTAGTTGAAAAGTTCATCAGCTGTAGATGCACAGCCAATGATTATTTCCTGGAAGTTTCACTCAAATCTTTTTTCTGGTTAAAGCTTTAATTGCTTGTGCAATCTGTTGGTGCTCATAGTGTGTTGTTTTGGCTCCAAACGCTAATAAGTTGTAGACATGCATCTACTAATTATTTCCAGAAAAAAAAAGAAAAGAAAAAAAACTTGATTGCTCTGCAATAATAATAAAAACGATATAGAAGGTCTTTTTTAGACTGAGCAGAACAACGGTCAGAAACAACCAGACGTGTTTTTAAATCTAAAATATAATGCATCAACCAGAAGTGTGGAGGAACAATGCAGACTGAAGCCTCTAATGGTGACAGCCATAAATTAATATGAGACAGCTTTGTCAGATGAATGGAGCTAATGTTACTGGACGCTCTCAGGTTTAATTTCATTATGAAGTGGTGCTTTGAAACTTAATATTATGGTTTAAATCTGCTCCTCTCTCTTTGCCGTCAAGGCTGCAACCTTTTGCTTTTGTCTGTGCGTGTGTCTTTCTGTGTAGGTTTCTTCCATTTAAAAGTGACTTTGCTTATTTAACGTTTATGGGTTTAATAAACAGCACTGTGGTCAACTTTGGTTGTTTTAAATGTGCTCTATAAATAAAGTAAATTTTATGTGATTTTGCTCTCTTCATAAAATGCCCTGAGATGACCTTTGTGTGAATCAAACTGAATTAAATTTTATGTTCTTGCATAATGTTCAGAGACTATATTTTTTGAGTCAAAAGACCAAGGCAGCACATTTTACAAGAATGGATTCAGACAAGAAGATTGGCTCATTTCCAAGCCCTAAGATCTTCTGTCCGAAGCTCCTCATTGGACAGACGTCTTAATGGACAGGCAACATTCCACCTCTAAGTGGTTTGACATCTTGCTGCCATAAATAAACACTAACAGGGATGCTATATTAGGCTAAACAAGCCCCTGTGTGTCCCTCCAAAGCCAGGAAGCACCCCACTAATGGTTCACTAATGTCTTTATTGGATTACTCCAACATCTCCGATTGCAGCGAGTCACAACTATGCCTTTCTGGTGGATTTGATGGAATGGAGCAGGGCTGGATGTGAAAAATACCAGACAGGCCTGAAAAACCTTTGTGTAGGAAGTTTTCCAATTCAAAATGATTCTCATGTCTGATAACAAAATATATATTTTATTTAAACAATCTGCTTTCCTCATGGTACCAGTGTCGTGGTATGTTTTTACCTGTTAACATTCCTTTTGATTTTCAAAATAAAAGGATCTATTCAATTTATTATGAGCAAAATATAAACTAGGACCACCAAAGTTTACATCAACAAACTATTAATGCCTGATATAAAATTGATTTTCGTTAAATCCAGACACTTGTGTATTTGGTAAGATAAAGGACTATTATGATTTGCCCATTATTTATACTGCCCTGGAGGTTGCAAATTCTAACCTGCAGACTACGGAAGCAATTACTGTGCAAATAACGCAGATGGTGCAACAAACAAAGCACTTAAGAAAATGGTTTTTCCATTAGACACACACTTTGGTCTCTATAAGGACCTTGGCTTCGGTGTCATCCTGTTTGGAATCACAAAGACAAATTTGCATCCATACATTTGTAACCTCCTCCTGATGCTTATTAAATTGAAATATTTAAAACAATGTTTGCTAATTACTAAAGGTGCTTCAGTGGGTGCCGTTAAAATGTGTTGAATGGCTTTGTTTCGGGTGCACACGAACACTTTTACACACGTTTTACTGTTCTTGCATTCTTAATGTCCTGCTAATGGATCTTTTGAAAGACCAGTTGTGCAGACCTCTCGCACCCAGAGGAGTTTGTTAGTGGTGCTAATGACAATGCTGATGTGGGCAGCTGCGTTCAGAATGTGCTCACCTCCCTCAATAAACCTCTTTGGACCAAACACAATGTCATGCTCTCACTTCCCAGATCACCATTATGTTACGTTTGCACAGGACTCAGTGTGCTGTGCTCAGAGATTGGTTTGGAGCAAGTTGGTGGCTGACCAAAACATATCTATTTGCTTGTTTTTTTTTTTTTTTTTTTCTAGCAATGTTGAAAAAGGTGTTGGATAATATTTCTCCAGGTTCTAAAAGTTTGTTCTTTTTAGTTTGGTTAGCCGTTACTTTTATACTTTTTGTTTTTTTCAGGTGGAACTTTTTTATTTTTGACAGTTTATTAAGCTACTTATCTCTCATCTGGAAATCAATCAGACATAAAAAGCTGGTGAACTCAAGAGGGATGAACCAGTGTTGTATCAGCACACAGCTTTGTGTTTGTATGATAGGTCACTGGCAATAATCGGTTTTCATTTTTCTAGCTAAATCTCTGAAAATACCTAAACTAACAGATTAACAAACAAAACTATTGTTTCAACAAGATAATTAAAAATCACTTCGCTGAAAGGACAGTGCTTCTCTCAGGTCCTTTATTGACTTTCAGAAAGTGAAAATCTGCTGCATTTATATTTTTATCTAAACACTTTCCAGCTTCACAGCTGCCATGATCAGTTACAAAACATGACAGAAAACAATTTAAAAAAGCAGAAAATATTGACCAAGATGGCTATAAAAATAAAAAAGTTTGGCTCTTTGCAAAATATAAAAAAAATTAAATACAATCTTCACAGGATTTTTTAAATAATGGGATCAAATATTTTTGTTTTAAAGGCAACTAAAAGAGTGTGTTCAGGACATTGAGTTAATGTGATGTAGCTGAGAGTCATTTACACCTAAAATACTCTAAAACTAGTATTTTTGGTGGAGGGTGCTACGCATTCTTTCAAGCAGCATGGGCCTTTAATTTGACCTGCAAACACACTGAACGGTCAGTGTGAAGCTCTGTTTCCGTTCAACAACAGGTGTGAAGATCAAATCCACAACTTTCAGATTGGTCGTTACAGTTTAATTAAATGTTTTGCTGCTTCCAGTTTTCTTTTCATACAGCTTCAGAGCTGCTACAAGCAGAGTTCAGACTCAGCTTTACTTCTCCTTTTTTAGTGATTCTGGAGACACCCGTACTACTTTGTACAAAATTGTGTAAATCACAGATGATCTGGCACCCACTTTGGAAACTGGTTTGTACTTTTTGTGACCCAAGGCCATAAGCTTGCCTCATTTTGAGGTAATAGCAGAGAGAGCAAAATAATTTGGCTTTTACTCAGTAGTCTGACAAAAAAGGCAGGAGGCAAAGGCTGTGGAAGATACTGTCAAAAAATCGTACAAAAGTGCTGAAAGCATCTTGCTTCCAACTTGCAAGTGGATAAATGCACACAGACAGTTCAAAGTGCAGCTTGTT
>JARVJO010000061.1:4858330-4869037 GCA_031762555.1 Cynodonichthys magdalenae
CTTTGGCAGTAATTTTCAATTTTATACAGTAAAACTGTGTTCACCAATGTGCAGATTTTTAAGGTGCTTCTTCTCCCTATTTACCATTTAAAATGAGACACTAATGCAAAAAACATCCAACTGCATTTTGAGTTGTTTCTACATTCTCCTTTGGTTTCATTTAGAAAGAGCTGATCTGTCCAAAGTTAACCTTCAGGGTTGACCCAGTCAACGTCCTTTACCCAGAATGCTTTGCATGTAAGTAAAATTGCTTCATCTGTGTAATATATTTAAAAAAATTTAGTAAATTATAAAAACTGAACAGCCTACAGTATTTTCAGTCTTTATTTTGCATTTAAAATAAATGTTATCAAATAAAGTCTAATGTTACAAATCATTGTGGATCACTTTAAATAACTTTTTTATTAATTTGCAGCTTACTGCTACTAACTTTATGCTATTTTCACCATTTATATTTTCTTTTAGCTACAATTCTGCTACTTTTAGGTTTTAGATTGTTTTTTTACATTTAAATTTTAACTAGTGTTTTGCTTTTTTCTGTATTTTTAATTTGAATCACTATTTCAGCTTCTACACTACATTTTCACAGAAAATGCTGATTTTCTTATTTATTTCTGAAATTGAATGTCATTGTTTAGCTCTTAATAAACTGTTATTTGAGTGTGTGATCATTAAAACTGTTTTTTTCAAGGTCTTGCTTATGTTTCTCCAAATATGTTTACTCATTAGCCTGAAATATTACAGAACACGAACCGCAGCCTTCACCCTGTTAGTGTGTTACTAATTGGGCACAGACTGAACTGTTCACTCACCTCTGGTTCATGCGTTGGGAGAACAGTAAGTTCTGGGAGAGCAGAAGGAAAAAGAGAGCAGAAAAAGGCCAGTGTCAAAGTATCTCATACCCTGAGGTCTTTTGCAGACTTTTGGGTGAAGTTGTCCTAAATAACAGACAAAAGACTGATGGATGTACAAAAGAGCAGGGCCTATTTTTGGACTCAAGGTGACTTTCTGCAGGCTGCTTTTTCGGGGGTTTTCCAAACCCTGTGATCCCATCTTGTTCATCTGATAGAACGAGAAGACAAAACCTCTGAGGCATCGGTGCAGAAATGCCTGAAATGAAACATTAGCGCTGACGTAAGAGCGAAGCAACGAGTTCATCTACCTGGAAAAGTTGCTCCAGAGCACTTAGTCCTGAGCTGCTTCTGTGACTCTGAGTGCTGACTTGGTGATTCTCAAGGACTTGTGTGCGTGTCAGAGAAACTCTGCCTTTAACTTTTGCATAGAGCATCAAAAACACATTGCAACTGGATGCTAATTAAACCGTAAAAGTTTCCTCAGTCGTGTTTCTTCACACAAAAGTTAGTTAGCAGTTTTATATTATAACTCACTGTGTAAAAGCTAAGTCAGCATTCAGTCTGGTTTCCTGTTCTGAGTTTCTTCTGCGTGTTTTTTGCACTGGAATTATCAGTAACTTTCATAGGCGTTGCAACAATAAGTGAAGGGGACATAGGTCCCAGGTAGGAGCGAGCAGGACGTCAGGCTGCCTGCACCGGGTTAGACAGGAGGAAGATGACGCTGAATTCCAGGAGCTCAAATATCCAACCTCAAACTAACTTCTAGCTGCTACTAGAAGGCAACATGTGTGATGATGAGTAGTTGGATCCTCCCACAGACACACAGAAACATTCTCGTTACAGAGAAGCAAAAAGTAAGTAAACTCTCCACAGGACAGATTTATCTTGTGTAAAGTTAATGCAGTTAGCTGCTGTTAGCATTTAGATATCACAACCAATTATTGCTGTAATTTACAGCATCTGCTAAAGTACAGAGTGATCAGCTGGAAATATTATTATCAGCAAGAATAAAATAATCACATCAGGAGTTTGTTGTATTTTTATTAAAGCATAAAGTGACTGCATTCTAAAATGTATTGTGAGAGTATATATTTAGAGTAGTTTTAGCATAAAACAGAGCTTGGTTCATGTCTGACAACTTTAATTTTTAATAATCAGATGATGAGACTGTTGACTCGTGACCACTAATGAAACAAGACCAGATAGTTTCTGTTATTTGTTGATCTGATTTCATGATATTTTTTGACTTTTTAAAGCTGGTTCTGAGTAGATATCACTAAATCAGAAAAAGTGAAACACCCCTTTAAATTCACTGTTGGTGATTATCAATATTGCACCTGTTCATTGGGTAAAATTATTAATATTAGTTTTAAACATGCAGGAGGCTCATCATTATTTGGCACAATGACATGTGTCACAATTAAATCAAGAATAAACAACATAAAAGTAAAATGCACCCCTAAAGTCATTTGATATGATAAATTGTGTCACATTAATTAATCTTAACTCAGTTATAGCAGTGAGTTTAAAAACAGGACGATGGAACTGAAGACTTTGCCTCTGAATAAATCAAGTGTCTATTTATGGAGGTAAAAGTATGTTTAAGGACCTGTTAAAAACACACCAGAATGCAGGAAATTGCATCTATTTTGTTCAAAAATTTCTGGGGGAGGACCCCCAGACAGCCCCTCTCACCACCAGTGCCCCCCCAACACTTTTAAAGTGGTTCTGACGCCCATGGTAATTTTCTTTTTTAATCAGTCGTATATTAAAATATTTTGCTCCATCAAGACCTTGTGGCAACAACTTCAGTAACTTTTTTTATTTACAATTTCTTTTTCTCCTTGAAATTAATCATTATGTACATTTTGTATAGTTCATTACCATGTTTTAAAACTAAAATAACTTTAGTTTTAGTAGTTCCAGAGTAAATATTGCAAAACAAACTCTGAGAATGTGTAAATATTTTCAGGTCATGCACATTTCTACATGTTTGGATGATTAATCACTGGTCATTAATGAGCACGCTGTATTCCTTTAGCTGCATGTGTGGTAAATATCCATCATCATTTCACAGTGTCTAAATTTTCCCATTTTATTTGCTCTAATCCCCTGCAGCGGGTCAGGAGAGAGGAGAGGAGCAGAGGGAGAGTTGAGAGAGAATAATGCCATTTCAGGATAGGCCTTATTTAATTTACTGCAGGTCGATAGTGGTTCTCCAATTGCCTCCCCCAGATTAATAAGTAACCCACACGCGCTGTCCATCACTGTCCATCTCCCATTAGGCTTCTGAAATGGGGGCCCAAATTGCCTTGCAAGGCTGACTCTGATGGAAAACACACTCTCTCCATCCTTTTCTTTCTCCATTGCCATCCATTCCTCTCCGTCACTTTTCTCTTTTTGTGATCAGGTTTCATTTTTAAGATGCACTCACTGCAGAGAAACACAGATGTATTAAAGACGTGCTGCCTTTTTATGGATGGCTTCAGGTGATGAGTTTTGGGATTTGGAGTTTTAATGACCAGTCAATTTACCAACCTGTCCCAGTCATCAGTAAAACGAGGGCAATGTGTACATCAATTACACCTCAATGTTTTAAATAGAGTAATACGCATGTTTCATCGTGTATGGTTGCAGAAACTGAGAAACAAATGGGAATCTAATGGCAGGTGACATCTATTTCTTATGGCAAACCAAAATAATAATAATAAGTGAAATAAAGACAACAATCTGCTGAGTGTAAAACTAACCACCTGGATGTTTAATGGATCATAAAAAATAAAGGATCATTGTGCACAATTCAAGCTAAATATGCAACACATTTTAATCAAATTATATCTATCAATTGGATTTCTGTTACAAGGCTTCACAGTGTGTTAGTGCTTGTAGCAGATAATCCAGCAGGGACTGAGGCTGAGGATCTGAGCCATGATAACGTATTATCTCACCACACCAGCTGAGCCGAACGAGGATTCACCTTCAGAGTTGGACAGAGATGGAGAGGCAGAGGAAACTGATAAAACAAGTGAGGTGCTACAGTACATGCTCCTTTTAAAGCAACACTCTTGATCAAATAAAGAAAAAAAAAACAATATTCATATTTTATTGTGAAAACAAGATTTCTCTTTTGTTAACTTTTTATGCTATTCTTATCAGTAAACCTGTTGAACTGTGCAAATATAAATCAAATGTGATGCAGAGTTAAAACTTCTGTTACAAATAATTAGTTCAAGTTAGTTAATTAATCAAAGGTGTTCTCCAAAAGTTCTTTGGTCCAGAAGATACGCTTTATGAAACTCCTGCTGCCCTTTAAGCCAACAATCTGTTCCTCCCAGCTTCAGCAACCAGACCCTGATCTCCCCTCAGTAATCCTAAGGTCAGCCATGCATGTCCTGTCACAGGTTGATCTCCTCGGGCACGTTAGCTGACCCACTATCTGGGATTTTTAACACTCATATGCATGTTCCCCCAGTGTCACATCCTGGAGATATTGAACACTTAATAAGGCTCACACTCTGAAGCTCAAATGTCAGCATCCTTAGCAGGGTCCTGTCAATACTTCCTCTGACCTTTGTCTGTGTTTACCCTTGTAGGACATCAGGCTTGGAGGTTGTACGGCAAAATGGAAAGCAAACAAGGAAGTCGTGCTGTGCAAGAAGGCGCAACTGAGGGTGTGCACAGCAGGCCTGCAGAGCACTGAAAGCCCGGGTCTGAACTGAGATATAAAACCTGAAATCACCTTCAGTGAGGAATTACAATCAGTGTGTATAAATTTGTTTTAATAGGACATCGTTTGGAAATGTAGATTAAACTTTACGGCAGAAACGGAAGCATAAAAATAAAAAAATTGGAGGTTTAGTTTTAGTGAGAATGTCATCATAAGAATAAGTTTATGGCACAAGACAGAATCCCTGCAAAGCTTTGCTGATGGAGACTTTCAGAGACGCTGGCTAAATTAAATGACAGAAACTGTCAGAGAGCTTCTCTTGCATTTATTTTTTATTATTACAAACTCAGCATTATAAGCTTTATATTTAATTATTTGCTGAGCCAATATTTTTCTTTAGTTTTAGATACATTTGATCATCAAAAATATTAAACAAAAATCCATAACCTGAAAATTAACTTATCTCTGAATGGAACTGGTTCATTCTTGTTTTCATACAACATAAATTACATAAAATGCATTAGGTTGAATGATGTAAAAAGTTTTATTTTTTGAAATATTGCCTTTTTTAAAGCATTTTCTTGTTACATGTTCGGCATAACACCTGCCAGGTTTCAGCAATTTATGCAGACATGTACAGAGTGTAATGTAAGAGTTTCTCTAAATAACTAGAATAGCATGTTTCTGTGCATGTTTCTTTGGTTAGTAAAATATCACCATGTAGTTTAGTTGAAGAAACACAAAAAAACTCATGAAAAGGTTTTTTAAACTTTAAAATTGTAAATCCAGGCACATAAAGCATCATAAAGTAGTGCCAATATCATTATACTGACTGTTCGCTTTTTATTGAAATATGCAGCTTTTACCAGATTCTTTTTGCGTTTCAGAAGAAAATAACTTGGCATCTGTTATTCAGTCTCCTGTTCCACTGAAATCCCCGAGTGATGCTCATCAGTTCTGCTGCTAAACGTCATTCAGACTCACATGACCTGATGACTACTGACATTGTAAAGAATTTTACATCATGGAAAATTTGATAGGAAATATTTTAATTTAAATAAAACTTACCAAAAAATACAAAATATTAAACATTTAATCAAGCTGAAGTTTAGCATTATGGCTTTATTTTGACAAAAGTGATCCAATTTTAGAAGTACATCTATGAGTTTCATTTAAATCCATCCATTGTACATTTCTAATGGACAGACAGATAATAGAAAACACACATTAACTGGCAATTACATAATTGTTCACCTTTCATGTTTGCACGTGACAAAAGTAATTACTTAACATTAACAGAATTATAAACCAAAAAGCCAAAATTCTAAAAAGGACTTTTTCCAAAAACTTCCCAGTAATGAGCTTGACGGATTTACCCGAGGCAATAAAGCCAATGAGGACCTTCACTCTGGCTATTTTTAGAACACTAGTCATGTGACTCTGTCCGCTCGACACTGATGTGCGTACAAACTCTCGCAGCAGCTTGGTTTAGCTGTGTTTAAACTTTAATAAATTCAGAAAAACAGCATCAAACTCCACCGGGAGGACCACAGGACATTGTGCTACAACTTTTATAACAGTGACTCAGGGTACAACCATCATCCCCACATGGAAAAAGTATTTTTGATCAGTTTTCCCAAGTCAAGATGCTAGGCTAACTGCTGGATTCAAGCTATGGGAAGAGCAGCCATGGACATTTGCTTAACATCCGGTAAAAACACCAAACGTTTTAACAATTCCACTTGCTTTCCAAGTCTGTCGAAGACCTCAACCCTCCAGACAACCTTACAGCTGAACTTTCCTGTGATTCCTGAAGTCGGATGTGTCAAAATTTGTTCTAGTAACACCTTTTTCTGTTTTGGTATTAACACAAATCTCCGTAGAATCTAGACCGTCTGTCCGATCTTTTAAGAGAGCCACAGATAACGTACACAAATGATATGCAATACATCACGAGTAAAGGTCTCCTTTCAAAAAGGTTTAAGCAAAACATTTTAAGTCAATGTTTTATTGTAAACCTGTTTGAGTCCATGTTTCTCCAACTGCTACAACCCAGAGCTTGATTGAAAACAGTGGATGAAATCCGAAGATAAAGTGTTCCCAAAGGTTCCACATATTTTTAGAGAACAAAAACTATTGTCTTCACCCTCTTCTCCATTTTTTTTCCTGGTAGTGTCATTAAGATGGTGGAGATTAAAGCTGTGTGGGATTAATGGACACCCTCCATTGCAGAACAAAGTTGGTCCAGGCACACAGGATCACAGGTAATGAAGAAGCAGCGTGAGTTATGACTTCATGCAGGGTCGGCCAGATAAATTTGGAGAGCTGGAGTGGTCACTGCTGACTTATCACTTGCAGAAATGACTGAAACCCAGAGCCGCGCTCTGCTTTGGTACAGTTACACACACAAGGGCATGACTTTTGCTTTAGGTCAACATTTTATCAAAAGATTTAGCTGCTCATTATTACTCAGAGTTATTAAGAAAAGACGGATAATGTTGCTGCTGTGTGGTCATGGCTGTGAAAGTCTTACATAAAATCTTTCAACAAGGCCAAACGCCTTTTACAGCCTAAATTCTAAGAAATACTTTTAGCTATTTTAACCAACCGAGTATAAAAACAGTCAAGTTATGTCGTTTTTTTAAGGTTTTATTATGACCTTCTCACACGACGCGGGGTCATATTGTTTTCGTATCTTTCTTTTTTTTAAGTGATTTTTGGTCAACTGTATCACAGAAACGGCTGCACCAATCAACATGAAATTTGGCAGGAATGTTGATGTGTCTGACCTACACTGCACCAGCCAACAGTTTTAAGATAGACCCCATATTTTAGGAGGGGACTCCATCTAAAAAGGGGGTGTCTGGACATACAAAAATGCTTATATCTCAAAAAGTATGCAGCATAGGAGCTTCAGATTGTTTTTGTTGTTTAGCTCTGACGAAGGGCTATCCATTGGGTCCACCAATGAGCCCACCCACATGGACCCCCACCCAAAACTAAATCTTTTCAAGTTAGTTCTGGTGCATTGGTGCTTTGCGTACATGCATATGCTGCCGCTATGCGGTATCTAGTTTTGTTAGTATTTACAGTTTTGCTCATTTTAAAACAGTATTTAGCCACTGTTCTGTTTGATCCTAATAACTGATTGTTACAAAGTGATGGTTTGAGCTGAAGATACCCCCCCCCCCTCCTCAGGTACACCTAATCACCTCCTCCTTTCAACCAGAATGCCACTTTAGTTTAGAGGCACTTCATGTGGTGTAAAATGACACAAACGAAAGAATGAATCACCTAATTAGACAACATTAATTACTCCCAGCAGAGAGTAGGTTTTGTTGTAACACACCCAGAGGAAACAGAATATGACAGACTGAGACATTATAATGGCCTGCACCATTCTCAGGCTCTCTGGTAGAACCTAAACTAAAGTTGAGGACTAAAAGAGTTTCTTACTGTAACATGTGGCAGGACTCATTACACGGCCCAGTGATTCTGTCGGAGCAGCCTCCTGCTATGTGGTCCTGGTTTCTGGCCTTTGTGACAGGCACTTTTTTCTGTTTGTTCTTGAATAAACGTCTAACCTATTATTTATTTGCTTGACTGTGGAAGTGTGGTTTGTCCTTGTCATGGAAGTTGTAACTGAAACTTCTGCTCTTTGCTCATTTATACAGCATGCTGTTTTATTTTTCATTGTTTGGTGTGTATTAGCTAAACTTGACTTTTGGTGAAACAGGGTGATCTTTTTGAATTTGGTTATATATATTTTCAGATGCCTAAGGTATGAATTAAGGACCATATATAAACCTGATTTTACTTCCAACAGGAGGGGTAAGCCCAGTTCATCGGAGTCAAGTAAAAAACAAACACACACACACGCAAGTTTGTATTTTTATCCTTATTAGGACCGTTCATTGTCTTCCATTCATTTCCAATAGTTTCTAACCTGGTCCAGCCTAATCCTGACTGCTTACCCTAAACCTAACCTAAACTCAATTCACACCTTCGTCCTAAACTGAACCCCCAACCCAAAAATGGAGTTCCACCATATTAGGACTGGTCTTTGGTCCCCATTAGGACTACTGGTCTTGACAAGGTAGGTGTGTACCAGAAACAGTCCTAAAAAGGTAACAAAAACAAGTACACAGACACACACAAACACAGACACACATGCCAACAACAGAGGACTGTCGGGCTAAACTGCCAAAAGTGGATTACTGTTTCTGATCATTTTGAAAAAAACAAAAACACAATATTAAATTTACTTTTAAGGTGTTTTATCATAATATTACTGAAAAGGTGACTTATTTTTTTAAAGGAATAGTCAAGAGGTGACATGGACCTCTGTGTGATGTTTACATATCAAAGTGTGAACCTTCACATACTGCAGTGGATCTGTCTGCACCCATTCTTTCACCTAATGACTTACTTGGTTTTCTTTCAAAATTGGATCATTTACCTTTAATGTTATCATTATTTAATAAGTGCTTACAGTCACACCTAAAGACAATTCAGAATTATTATTTAATCTAATAAGCCTGTTTCTGGACTGTGAAAGAAAAGTCACACAAACAAGAATATATTACTGGACTTGATTTTTTGGACAATAACATTATTAAAAGATGAGATTTTCCAGGTATTTGTGGAGATTCACTAAGCTCAGTGTGTCATAATAGATTATAAAACTCAAACAATGAGCTGCTATTATAACTTCTCTTCCTGAAAGTAAAACATCTGCTTGTTTATCTTTCAAAATGTAAGTTTTTTGAACAGTTAGCTCTGTAAAAAATAAAAAGTCTGACTATTTTGTTTCAAAGTGCTCCATCATATTTACTGAGTACTTGGAAATGAACTTCCTGTACTGTTTTGGAGCTGAACAGGTAACGCAGAAATTACCTGTGGAGCTTCTTCACAGCAAACAGCTGCCTGCCATGATTGTAAATGAAGCTAAAAGGCGGTAAATGTGAGCCAAAACACTGCTGCTGCAGGCCAGCCGGACCCTTTTTCCCGCCTCATTTTCATTCATGGGTTTGTAATTTCCCAAGAATTATACTCCCCTTTTCATCCTCTTTGCACCGAAACAAGAAGTGAATATACTTTTGTGGCCAAAAAGTTGCATTATTTTTAAAGTTTAAATCATTCCCGCAGGAAATTTGTGAAAATAGCATCTCACAGATGCATTTGGAAGATCAATAAGTAACCAAAAGAGAATAGGTTGATATTTTGTGGCATGAAATATGCAGAGAAAGGAAACAGTTGTTGATTTCAAGGATATAAAAGTTTGATGAAATACCAATATTCAGCAGGCATCCAGCTCTGGGGTGGTTATGTAAACTTCATGAGATGAGACTAAAATTGGATTTGACATTTCACTTGTCCGTTTATTAGCATTTCACTGGCCACTGGCCCAAACACTATTCTGAGCACCCTGCTCTCACTTCCCTTTGACTAAGTAATTTAGAAATCCATCTGATGACTTGTTAAATCAATATACGATCCCACAGATGCAGACAGGATTTGCATACTAAGTGCTCTTTTTGTGACATTTTTTTTTATGTTCATGTAGAAATACGTTTTTTATTTTGCCTTAGTTTTTAACAGGGAGACACTCTGTATAAATATCTCAAGATTTTGATTTCAATAGAAGATACATAGAAAATGCAGTTAATAGGAGGTCATGTGTCGTGTCTCATCAGGAAACCCTAAAGCTTCATCTGTTTGGGTTGTTAGTTTGAACTGTACACTGGCTGCCTTTATTCCAGCTTGAGTCTATTTTAACGCTGCCAGATCCTCGTGCCCTTCACGCCTGAGAAGAGAAAATGTACATGTTAAGTCACGCTGATCATGTAGTCGAGTGCAACCGGTTCCTCTGAGAGTTCTTCCTCCCTCTTCTTTAAATGATGTTAATGCAAATCAAGTGGCAGAGCAACAATGTGAGATGAATATCAATCCTTTACCTTTTAAAATAAAAAGCCTTTCTTTCTTTAAAATCTCTACACTGATGATTATCTACATGCAGTTACTCCATGAGTGGAAAAAAAACAATTATAAATAGTAAAAACTACTTTATTTGTCACAAGATGATGAATAGTACACTTCCTCAGGAAATTGAATGAATGAATGAATGAAATTTATTTCAGACAATTCAGACAATTAACAAATTTAACAAATAATAATAAATCAATT
>JARVJO010000061.1:4885898-4928323 GCA_031762555.1 Cynodonichthys magdalenae
AGTCAGCTCTCTCGTTACCATAAATGCCAGTATGTCCTGGTACCCATTTAACAGTAACACTGTTAACTCTCCCCAGTGGTTAACTCTTCCCAGTGGTAGAAGTGGATGCATGAGACAATCCTGTCCACAAAGAACGGTTTGAATCCAGGACTTTCTGAAACACTAACTACCCCTCAGCTCTGCTGCCTACTGGTGAACAAACACAATAAGAAACATTTTCTGAAGACTGATGCTGAATTAAAAATAATTGTACTTGTTTCTTCTTTGACTATTTTAAATTGTTGTTCTAGAGGGAATCGATGTTCTTGTTTTTTGTTTTGTTAATAATATAGATTTTTGTTATATGAACTTATTCTTGGGAAAAAAAGGGTCAGATATAAGATTTTTTTCTTCTCTCGGCTGTCTTTCATTTCATTTTCTTTGCAATTTGAACATTTCTTTTCTTTTTTACTCTCTTTTTATATTTTATCTTTTTTATTGTATACTGAATTCATTTTGTTTTTAAAGAAATGAATAAAGAAATTGAATTGAATTGACTACATTTAATTACCATAAAAGGACACATTCAAAAATCACAGAGACAAAAAAAATATATATTTTCCTATTTTTTTCTGTAAATTAGGTGAGAACTTTTTCTTGTCTGAAAAAATCTTAGACTGCAGAAGTCAAAAGCTGAAATCATATAAGGTGTTGATTGCCACAGAACTTGGCATAAAAATCTTGTCTGTAGCTGATAATTAGTAACTGTTTGTGCAAAACAGGGTGAAATGGAGTCAGCGTTTAACACATCTTCAATTTATTGCTAGCTTTTGACACAGTTCTTATCATTAGGCTTAGAAAAGCTGCTGTGTTAAGATTTATATTTCTTGACTTTTTTAATGATGTCTGAAAGTTATTACAATTCTGGGGGTCCAGAACTACTGACATTTATGATTTTGCATGTGTGTGTGTCTTCAGAAGGGACAAGGTAGTTGATAATGTCAGTATAGCTAACATCAAGCTATAGCTTCAGTGTCGGATGAGCCACTGTTAAAGAACTGTCCTCACCAGTGATGGTGTTTCCCCCTAATTGTAAACAGCACAAGCAGAAATATAAAACTGACTTTTGCTATGAATTATGGGTAATGGCACAAATGCAGGAGTACTGGATAGAAACAGTCAAGTCAGAATAATCTGTGACTCCCATGCTTTTTCAATAATAATTTAGAGTAACTTTAACATGTATCATAGGCTTTGCAACAAGCACAAAACAATTGTAAAGTTAGCCTTTGGGACATCAAAACCAGCTAAAACGTTAGGATTTATTCAGGCACAGATAAAGAAAAAGTCATTTCAAGGCTTCTTAGATGAAAAAACCAAAAACAAACAAAAAAAACATCAAAATGACAATTTCTTAGTTGTGCAAATCTGAGTTTGGGTTTTCCTTCATGAGTGTAAGATGTTGCAAATTGTGGAAAATTTGTTATTATTTTAGTGGATGAGGGATCATAAAAAATCTGTTAAAACAACCAGCTTACCTGATGTCACAATGTCACTTTGTCCTGATCGGACCTAAAGCAAAAAAAAAACCCATAATAAAATAAATAAATAAATAAATAATTAAAGACAATAAATCATTGCAGCCTTGCGACCGTATAATTCCCAGAGATATAAACATTTTTATCACATTCTCAGGTATGTAATGATCACAACAGGAACGGTAAACAACGCTGTGTGACTAATGCCAGTCTTAAAACTTTATTATGGTACAAGTGTTCAGTCATGTTGTGCAAATGCTTCTGTGCCAGTAGTGTGACTAATGCTTTATTGTGAAGAGTGTTTTCTAATAAAGCTTGAAATGAGGCTTTTTGCACCTTAGGCTTGCACAGAAAACATACAGAATTTATTGCTGTCTGGTAAAGTAAACTTTAAAACTAAGATATATCTGATTATAATTCTACTTTGACTAAGCTTTTTCCTTTTGTTACATTACTCTTCCTCTCCCCTCTCCTCCTAATGTGAGGCTTTGATGCATGGTCACGGCTAAGATAATCTGATAGAGTTGCAACTTTAAAGTATGAATTTAATACTCTCATTTTCACTAATGCACACACCCAAATGCAGCAAAATGAGGTAAATATTTCAACAAGTCAAGGAGATATTAAATGTAGCCTCTGATAACTGAGTGTTTAAAGGAGCTAAAACAAACATTCAAACTTTAATGCCATGTTCAGCTGACAGCAACTAACAAAAGGAAATTCTATTCAAGAATGTGGAGTTCACAGTCAAAAGTTTCTTTCTGTTATCAGCTTTTTTCAGATATTATCCAAAGCTGATGTGTCAGCATCATGTCTGAAAGTAGAGCTGGAGGGTGATGCACCACTGATACATGTCTGGTGATCAAAAAGAGCTAAAACACAAAGGCAGCTAAAAATCTCCTCGCCATCACTGCAGCCATGAAACAATCCAACTTGTGTAAGGCAGGAAATCCTATTTTATTGTGCTTTGGGTCTCCTGCAAATGCAAATCCACATTTTAAACAGTGACGACTCTCCTTGAAGTTTTGTTCAGGGATGTTTAATTCCGCCTACAGACTCCACCTGAGCCTGTGTGTCAGCTGTCAGAGACAAAACACCTGTCACCACTCAGAGTACGGATAAAGTTCTGCGGGGCCTCCGGACAGGTTAGATCACTTTTACTGAAAGTTTCTTCAACTCTGTTTCTGTCACTCTCTCAGTCTCAAATAACTGACATAAAGAGGATCAAGAAGTCCAAAAAGATGCATTCAGAAATCAGTCATGCAGGGGATAAAGTTTAGAATAAAATTTAATAAAATTTAATATTTTAACTTATTTTCTGTTTTAGAACTTGCTTTGTTTTTTTAACAATAATGGTGATTAGTGAGAGAGGTAGAGCTGTTAGGTTACTGACTCATGAGTTAATGATCCGTTTCATCACACTGAATCAGGGGCCACAAAAACCTGGATCCTACACGTCCTCTGACAAACAAAAGTCTTTGAGTTGGTAGAAAAAAAACTGAATCCAGCAGCAGATTCATATGAGTCGTATTAACATGTTTTACTAACATTTACAATACATTAATTTCTTGTTTAACTTATATTTGATTTTCACATTTTATGTTTTTGTTCCATTTGTTTAGTTCCATCATCTGTAAGGTGTTTGTTTGTTTGTTTATTTGTATGTTAAGTTGCAAAATCAACATGAAGTGAACTGGATCACTATGTTTCAAATGAACCTGAATCCATAAACTGAACCAAATTTATCAGCTCCAATGTGAGGAAATGAGATTAAATAAACTGATTTCATCTTGCTGGTTAAATTCGAGACATTAATGACAACAATGAACAGGTGTAAGAAATTGGATTTTCATGTGTTCATAGTGGGTCTATATATGCAGGCAGATATTAATAAAACATGTTATCACAGAAAACACTCCCTTTTCCTTCATCTTAATGTGCTCCTAATTAAACTCTGGCAAGCCAGCAGCGGAAAGACTTTCTAACTTGCCGTTAGAGTGTTTTCTGCTGTTCTGCCAGCATGTGCAATGCTTTCCCAGTACTATTAGATGGACGAGATATTCATTCTTTGTCTTGCAACAAAAAGCTTCCAGTACATAATAAATTTGATTTGCGTGTTTTGCAAACAACTAAAAGGGGTTATGAAGGAAATAATGCGCAGCATGGCTTCACTTTGCTGTTTTAAATGTCCAGAAGATAGCAATTAGATGCAGGTATCTGGAAAATTAGACATAATAATGTACAAATGTAACTAGCTTGTTATTTGTGGTTCATAAAATTAAAAAGGAAATGCCCTTGAGAAATTTTGATACGTCTGTAAAACATTTTAGTTTTAGTGACACATATTCAGTTTAAACCTAAGAAAATAAGTATGTATGACCCTTTTTATAGATTATTAAGTTGTGTTTTTTATTAGTGTGAGTAACTTACCAAAACACAAAAACTGATAAAAACAATTGAAAAAGGGCACTTTGCACGATTGTACAAAAATGGTGAGAACTGGATTCCACTAACAAACGTATGAATTAAAATAAAAGATTAGTCAGAACAAAATGTTGTATAATACACTCTGTTTCTGCTTTGACAAACCTGTTGAGACTAATAAAAATGAACATTATGTTGTGTTGCACAGTGTGAGAACATAAAGGATGGGTCCAGTGGACGGTGGGAGACACAGTTTCAGTTTAGCGATGCACCTGAGGTTTAGAACTCAAAGACACCAAGCTAACAGATGTTGTATGCAGAGGGAACAACCAGCCCTCCATCTTCCATTCACCTCTCTTTTCTCCTTCCACTCCTCCTTGTGATGTAAGATCCCCCTGGCACCCCCCTCCTCTCAGCCTGGAAATTCATAAACATCGTCCTTGTAACTTATTTCTCCCCAAACTCCTTTCAACCATCTGCTTTAGAGCAGGTCATGTACTGCGCCGAGGAGAGAAGCATGGAGGAGGAAGGCAGAGGGAAAGAAAGACATGCTTGATGGGCTCTGAACTACACTCGTAGGCATTAGGGACTTCCAACAAGAGCTGACGTCCCGTGTTGGTTGACAACAACAGAAGTACATCACAACAGCCCTAACTGACAGCTTGCCAGTGCCAGATTTTATTTGCTAACAAGCACATCAAGTTCCCATTAATATCCTTGTAGGGGAGACAGTGTGAGGTCTGCAAGAAGGGGATTCAAGACAGACTCATAAAAATTACATCAGATAAGGTGATGCAGCCCATTGAACCACAGCCATATTGGGAGCAACTTTGGCTTTCCATTAAAAGTAATAGACAGGCAAACGTTATAGGGGGAAATAGCCTGAGTTTTCTGTCCTGATCAGTATTCAGGAGAGCAGTGTCTCTCTATTATCCTCTAAAAATACTTCAAATAGTTGGATGTCTATCTGAACTTTCCCCCAATGCCACTTCTTTCTTCTCACTTCTGCCTCTAAATATTCAATCTTAGCTTTCCTGAGTCAATTTTTCCTTCTTCTTTACCAATTTTCCCCCCTTTCCTACTGACATACACTCTTTGCCCTGCATCTTGCTCCATCTTTTTCCTTTGCCCACAGGTCTTATCTCTACCCCAGCAGACCATTTGCACACTCAATAACACACACACCAGCACCGGTCCTTAATTTTGTTCCAGTGTCTGTCTCCTCAGTTCCATCGAAGTACCGGGATAGAGAGCTGTCACGGCCTGAGAGCTGCCGACCTCTGGTTGTTCTATCATATTGCTCTGCTAATGCTATTATCTTTCATTTCGTCCGAGTGGAATCCAGTTTCATATTGGCCATTAATGATTAACAAAATAGAGGTTTAGAGGTGGGTATGGGCAGACAGTAGCCCTGAGGGCTTCAGCTGATTTAGCTTTGAGTGTGAGTGTAATACTCTGGGTTTTTGCAGGAATAAACATGCTCATTAGAAGAATTTATTTTCTCGTGTTTTTAATGGATGAACACAAAGTGATCTGTTAATCCTTGTGTCATAAAGAACTTTATTTTTAACAGTGAACAGATGCCATTAAAGCAAGGGTTTCACACAGTAAACCTTTAATAAAAGCAGTTTATGCGTGAGGCCGGTCACAAGCTGCTAAAAGGTGCTCATGGACAGGATCTTACGATGGAGAGGAGGGTGTCAGGTTCTGGTTAGCTCAGTGTCTCATCCCTGCTTTTTGCTGATGATCTTGGTTCCGTTGGTGTCGTCGAGCCATGACCTTCAGCGGGCACTGGGGTGTTTTGCAACTGAGTGTGAAGTGGGTGGAAGGAGAGTCAGCTCCTCGATGTCCGAGGCTGAAAAAGGTGTAATCAAGGAGGAGTTTAAATATGTGGAGGTGGATTGAGGGTCTCGTCAGCAGTAATGAGGACTTTGCTCTGGTCTGTTGTGGTGAAGAAAGAGCTGAGTCAAAAGACAAAGCTCCTGATTTATTGGTCTGTCTACAGTCTAACCCTCACCTGTCATGAGGCGTGGATCATGACAGAAACAAGATCTTGGATAGTGGCTAAAACATGCTTAACTTTTAGGTATAATTACTTCTAAGACATATTTCTGGTGCCATTTCTTCTTTTCACAACTTCACAAGTTTCAAATTGTAAAACCTCTCACAATTAGTTAAATCCTGTTTCAGGAAAAAGCAACATTAAGAAGAACAGTTTCAGTCCTTAACATTTCTCCACGTCTCTTGGAAACCTGCTTGAGGGATTAAACACCTCTCTTCCAGAAGATGTTCCCTCCTCGTGTGTTCTGATGATGATGGTGGAGAGTGTTTTCTAACACCTCGGACCAGCTGTGGTGTTAGGCTGGACATCTGTTGCTGTAACTGAAGGGCAAAAACATATGATTCACATACTTTTCCAGTATCAAAGGAAACTAAGTCCTCCTTTGCTGTAAAGATTGGGAACATTAGCATGCAGAAAAACAATCCTTCATCATAAAATAAATGTTTTACAAAAAAAAAAGTTTGACTTATTTTTTTCAGACAAACAATGTATAGCAGTCGTTAATGCCAAAGTTTTAACCTTAGTTTAAAAAATAAAATTTATACTTTGTCAGTAAATGAAACTAACTTTCTTGTTGCCTCAAATCTCTTATTAATCAAGTCAAAATCTAAAATTGCAGTTTGCAAATGCTTACTATACTATCTAATTTGACAGAGCCTGACAAGATCTAATATAAACTGTCCAAATCCATTAATAACAGATTTTATCATTCTGGTTTTAAGTAAATAAACCAGAGGATATCTCACACTTTTCTCCTGTGTGTTTTTATACCGAGACATATTTGTGAGTTTTTGAAAAGTTGTTCAGGTTTTCTCCAAACTAAAATTAATTTTGTGTTATTTAGTGTAAAGTGATGTGAAAATATAAAATATAGAGAGAATCCAAATGGTGAAGATTTCAAGTCATAGTTGTTAGTTTTCTTGCAGGACTGACAGGTTGCAGAAAATGCAGACAGCTTGTAAAACCCACACAGTCACCATAAGGTCAGAAGTACATTGAGTTTTCATTTACATATTTGGACAAATATTCTTAATGCAAACAGTTAAACTCCAAAATCAAAGTTTTGAGTTGTTCTTCTTGTTATGTTTTATGGCGGTTGGCAAACCAACTGAAGGTGCATCACTGCCACTTACTGAACTGGAATATGGACAGGAGATATACAGGGAAAAAAAAAAATAAAATAAAACAAAATAAAATAAAAAGTAAATTTAAAACAATTATATATTTACACTAACTTAAACTAATACGTTTATATCAACTCAGTAATTCAACTAAATTCTCTCTGGTAAATTTGTTTTCCAAAAAAACTTTTATTTGATCTTTAACTGACATCACTACTAAATATATTATTAATTGCAAATTTAATATTCATTTTATTTAGTTCACTTTTAAAATGCTTTCTTAGATCTTCTTAACCCATTTTTTTCTTATCAAGAATCGAGTTGTGAGAAACAGAGGGAATAAAAAGGCGGGGCTAATGAGGGAGGTGGCGGCAGCTGAGAGTGATGGGGATGAGGAACAGGTGAGGTGGGCGTGGCAGGACCGAGGAGCAGAGGCTAACTGTGGAAAACCAGTGAGAAGTGTGACACAAACAATAACAAACACAGATTGTGAAAAGTTTAAACTTACACTGGATAAGAATAAGCATTTATGTATTTATTTTAGAGCACAGCTGTTTACATCGAGGGGTTATTTACAAAACAATCAGACTTTGTGCCCAACATCTTAAAACCCTAATCACATTCTTTTCTTGTGTTTGAGGTTTTGTAGAAACTCTAAATGAGCCAAACTACTTGGGCTGAAAAGTAGATTATGTTTAGCTTCAGAACTGATTTATGTTGCTGTCTGATAACTCAACACAAGAAGGCTCAGCGGTTAGAAAACATGTTTAAATGCAATAATTATGGGTTTATTTGGTTCTTATTATATTTGCATTCATGTTCACTGTGTTTAGATCATTTCCAACAGCTTATTGTGCAGGATGTGAACAGTAGAAGGATTTAGAGTCTGTATATTTTCTTACTTTGTGTTCTGTTTTTCTCTACAGTAAGCGATTTCTGCCTTTTACAATTAGATTTTAGGTATTTTCTCATGCGTCCCATTTTAATGACCATCTCTGATCTTTTGTTTTAATGCGATGATGAAAATCCAACATGTTAAAAACATTGATGCCTGTGGATTTCTTTCACTAACAATGTATTTCATAAAAAATGGTTGATTCTAATCACATTATTTTTTGCATATTATGTCTGCGCTCCTCAGTTGAACCTGTTTGTGTCGTCTGCCTGCTCAGTGACACAGAATCCCATTTTACATCAATAGCTGTCTGAGGCAAGACCTCCATTACTGGTTTTGCGTTGCACGCATCAGAGGCCCGGTGCTCAGAAATGTCGGTCCCCACTCTGATCTTCGTCTCCACACGTATTCCACCGCTGCGGCACTATTGGACAGCTCCTATGGCTAATGGCTCTGACGCTCAGCAGCTGAAAACCAATCCATCACACAGAGAAAAAAAAACTGGTGAGGTGGGGAAAGAGGGAGAGGAAGGGGCAAGTCAGGAGGTGGTGAGGAAAACAATGGCATCGCTGTACTTCATGGTTTTAAAAAGGCTATTCATCACAGTGGTCTCACTGTCGAGCTTCCTGGCTGTGTTTCCATGGAGGGAATCAAACCCACGCCAAACTCATTTATGGAAACAGACGTGGAGAAATGGACTATCATGAAGTCACACAGGCAGACAGAGGTGTGCTGCATCCAGCTCTGCTAAGCCCCTATTAGCCATGTCGAGCAGATTTCAGATCAATTCAGGTAGAAGAAGAAACATTGTTCATGTGTAATGGAGTAAATTTACACATAAAGGAATAATAAAAAAAGGTATGTGAGGCATAAAACCAAACTCAAACATTTAACACCTTGAGAAATGAAACACTTTCCAACATCTTTGGCTGAAAAACTTCACAAAACATTGTCTGACCATCACAAACATAGACCATTTCGCAAATATCGCCATCTTTGCCTAGCGCGAAGCATCATGGTCCAGTTTGGGGACATCTGGTGCCTGTGAACTAAATGATGGTGAAAATGGTTTGTGGAGATTGCTGTGCCGTGTATTACTTGTGTTTATGATCGCAGAAGAATGTGGTTAAAACAAACCTGCTTTTTAGGTACTCAAAAGATAAGTTAGAATAAAATAATGAAAAGGTAAGAAGATTGTCGCCACTTGGTCTAGTAATATCTAGCTCTAAATATATTGATGTGGTTTGCAGTGATCTTGGCTGCGTATCATATTTGCCTGCCTCAAGATTATATGTTTATCACTCAGCCCCACTGGTCATAATGCTGTTAATCTGATCATTATACTGGGATTTTCTCTGGAAATAGATTTGATATTGTGAGCTACAATAGTAATTAATAAACCTGTACCTCAATTTTGCATCTTCAGGCACTAATTCCATTTGAGCAGCGTTAAAGTTCTGAACAAGTGTGTCCTTTTTCTAATTAGAAGTTGGCCCATCACCAATCAAAAGAAACAATTTAAGATGCAACAATCCAATTTTTAAAGTTTGAGAACCTGTCTCATCATCTTTTGGTTGCCCCCAAACAATCCCAAAAACCATTGGGCACCGTTTCCAGTAGGCGGAGCTAAACGGTATCCGTAAAATAATCCATTGAGAAGATGATGGTCCAATAAGTTTCCATAAGGAACAGAGGAATTTCTCATGGCACAAAGGAGGAGGAGCAACAAAAATACAAATATATTTCTTTAAAGTTCACAAGGAATGTTCACATTTGATTGTGAACAAGGTGTGAATAAATGGAATGAACCACAGCTGTGGGTCGTTGTATCAGAGTGTCGCCCTCAGCAGACCGCTCGAGGAACTACTCTTTTCCTGCTTATAATTTGGGGAAAAAAGAGGGGAAAACAAAAAGAGGTGCCAGTACTTACTGAAACCCTGACAAATTGTTTTACTCCTGTTTTTTTAAATAATAATAAATTATCATCCTAAAGTAGGAAGGGCGGGGCAAGGAGGAAAATGAGAAATTAGGAGGTTTTTATTCTCAACTCAACAGCTCAGTCACTTTATTTCTGTCTGTTAAAAAACACAGAATAAACTGCTTGTATGTCTCATTGACTCACTTTTATTTTTCTTGTCCAATCCTATTGCAAAGCGAAGAGGCCTTCCATGACTGTGCTGTGGTCTGCACCTTGTTTGGAAATGTTCCTGCTTTCTCCCATGTGGTTATGTGGTGTTTCTCATAAATACAGTTAAATATCTGCTCCGTGTTTTCCAGCGGTCCTCCTCGTCTTTACAAACACAGCTGCCTTGTTTATGCATCTCACAGCCTTGGTGAGTAGGAGGGAAATGATTCAGAAAAATCTGGTTTTGACATCAGTATTAGAGTGCATGTGAAATCTGTGCTCCATGTGGAGCGATGCACTTCACTGGGGAGGAAATGGTCTGTTTTCACACATAGTAAATCCTACAGTATAAGCTTTAATACACACGAGCATGTGGTGTTTATCCCTGCAAAACGGGCTGTTGTATGCCACCGAGCAGGTTCTAGAAACCTGCAGTAACTCAACACTTTACTGCTTTCTGTTCTGATTTGTCATCCATCTTTAAATAATCACAAAACAACTGCAGGAAAAAAAATCACGGTGTCAGAAATTGCTAAACGTCTAAGTTGAGTTAGTGAAGTTAAGGCAGGGAAAGGTGCTGAACTTTGCAGATTTGTGAATATGACAGTTTGCTGCTGTGACATGCAAAGGTTTAGGTACCTCAGCTGAAATCTTCTGTTGCTCTGAAAGGTTTCTGAAAGACTGAACGGTTGTTTTCATGCTTCAATTTTTTTTTTTTTGTAGTTGTGAAAATATAACAGCACTGTTAAAAGATAAAACATTTATTCTGACTAAAAAAACCCCATAATTTTGTAATAAACTGGTTTTGTGTTTTTCTTCTAAAACTAAAAGCTCTTGAATAGTGGAAGAAATTACCCACTGCTGTGAGACAACACTTAATAAAAACTTGAAAACAAGGAGGAAATGCAATTTTCATGGCCTCGGATCAGTTGGAGGCTTCTTCAATAGGTGTAGAAAATTAAAAAAATCCACAGTTTATGCAGTTAGTTCTCACTTTGCTCTGCTTTGTTTATAAGTCGGTGTCTAAATAAGCCGAAGCAGCAGCAGTGAATAAAGTTTATTGGCTTTCCGCCATGTGATGCTGAGTTTGAGGAGCTGCATGTTCAAGGGAAATCAAATTAAAAACTTCTTCAAATAAAAGGATTTGGAAATTAATTGAACTCGTGGCGGATGAACATGTTGAGTGTGTTTGCCCTCCACATGGGCAGATCGAACATATCCAGCTGTAGGGAAGGAACAAATTTTATCATTAATTTTAATCTGTGTCAGAGTCCTTTCATGATTAAAACCCTGTGTTTTACACCAGTGTACTTATTTACACACGGACTGTCTCACACCTGGTGTGTGGTCACAACTAAAGAAAATAAGCCTTGTTTAAAAAGCAGCAGGCATTTTCAGGCAGAGCACCAGGAAGTCTTCACTTTGTTCTTCTTGAACTAAAAAACTGTTGAAAAATAGATTAGTATTGGGTGAAAAATAATAAGTGTTGCTTAGCCTGTCATTTTACTGTAATGTTATATTACACGGTTGGTCAGATAAGCCTTCAGTATTAAAGATCTTCACATGAATTTCACCAGTATGACAATCCATCATACAAATACAAGGCTTCATTTTTAAATGCTAACATACGACCACTGGGGGTAACAGCAGGTCTATCTGCACTAAAATTATCAGAGAAGTAATTATTATTATTATTACTAAAATAATCTATTTTAGGAAATTTGAAGATGTCCTGAATTTTTTGCACCTCTTGATTTGCCAAATATATTATGTCCAGAGGTCTATAAAGTACTTGAAGAAAACATCCAAGTAAAATAAAAATACCTTAAAAGATAATGACTTTGGTAAAAAATAATTTCACTTAAGTAAGAGTCATAAAACTGTTAGTAACTGAAAGTAAAACTACTTTTACACTCTCTAAGAAATAAACTACTGAATTTACTGAACCCCTTTAACAGTCTTTGCTCCACCGGTGGGCAAAAAAATGGTGCAGTTTCCGCCTTTATACATTTCCAGATGCTACCGGGGGCTTTTATTTTGAAGACTAGGGTGTCAGACAACTTCCTTTAGTTCTTACCTTTAGTTTGGCACCATTAAAAACTGACTGTTGGGATTGAGCAAACTGGTTCCATTAAACCAAGTTGTATGTATATTGCCTCATATTTACTTTACTAGGTTTAGTGGAACCGGTTGACATGACTTGGTTGAGTAAATTCAACACTTCACTTTTTTAGAGAGCATAAAAAAACTCCTTTTATGATGAGTTCCTACATATTTCATTTTGTAACGAGTAACTAGGTGTTACGTTTTAAAGAAAAGAAGTAAAATAATTATTTTTAGGTTTTAAATGTAACAAAATAAAAGTAAAAGTAACAATAAAAAAAAATACTTAATAAATTACAAAAAAATTAAGTAAATGTACTTAGTTACTATAAACCTCTGATTATGTCTTGATAACCAGACCACTAAAATATCCTGTTTCAGTAAGAAACTATTTTCTCATAAATCTGGAGGCAGAAATTACAGCCCTTAATGATGTAAGAAAACAAAGGTGCGAACAAATTAAATGTAATTCACCGTTAATTTTGAAAGGAATTGGTTTTGTGCCTTTTGGCTCACTTTTAATACGATAGTGTCCTGAATACTCAAATGTAAAAAAGCCATTGTTAAGAATATTAATTCCACTTGTGCTATTTTCACAGCTACAAGTCTGACAATGCAATTATTTTTTTTAAACATTTCCTTCTATCCTTCATGAAACCCTTCATCACTGAGGGATATCACAGTAAGTTTTTAATATCGTCTTCATTAGAAAAATCAAATAATTTGTGGCCTTGGAATGTTTTGCTTTGCTGTGAGTCACAGAGATGGTTTTTACATTCTGAGCTTCAGTAGTGTTACATCAGGAGCTGCAACGGAGCACGGGAGCCTGCAAAGCGTAGCATTTGTACATCAGTGGTATCACACTGTGGCAACACAAGTCTGACATGTTCATCTGTTTATCAGATGCACTTGTCATTTGTTTTGTCACCAGTGTGCAGTCAGCAGGTTGTGATGTGTGTGTTTGTGCAGCCTCCTTATGCAGTCATGTGGGCCTTTCTGTGAGGTAGGATAAGGTGAGAAGCCTTGAAGGGCCCACTGTTGCCAGCAAACACACATCAACATTTCTCATACTGTAATAAGAAAGAAGAATTATTACTGTATCCAGTCAGGTATCGAGATCATAATCATATTTGAAATATTATATCAAAAAACAGAAAAAAGACACAGCTGCAAGTCAGGTTTGTTTGGATGAAAAACAAGTTTGAGACATTGATTTGTGTAAAATACCCTAACATCACAAATACAGGCCTTGTTTTGTGTGATCATATCTACAATAAAACATTCAGTCATATTTATCACTGAACAGAGTGGAGAACATTTTATTTTACTGGTTCATGAGACACTGAATCAAGATGGCTGCCACACAAACTGACCACACAAAACTTTTACAGATACTGAGCTACATTTTGATGTAGCTGAGAGTCACACCAAACATGCTCGGAGTGTCTCTTACAATTATCTAACAATATCACAAGATCACATGACAGAAACAGTTACCCGACATTATTAATGTGCATTTAAAATGCAAGCTAAAGTTTTTTTTTCTCTTTATTATTCCTTATTCCGTGTTGTACGTCTAGTGATTTAATTGTAAATCTCACTCCTGGGATGATGGCCACGCGTGGTGGTGGTCTTACAACCTACGCTTATTAAATGATTAAGCTTTACATAATCTTAAAACTGTCATATATAATGGTGAAGGCAGCAGCTTTATGGTTCATTCCTGCCCCCACTTACAGCAGGTGTGCTTAAAAAGCCAGCATGTTTAATACTGATAATTAATTAATTAGATTTAAGTGTGTCAGTGATCACATTATTGATATGTACGAATATTGATATTTTTCTTGTATACACTTCAAAAACTGTCCATCTTTCTTAGTTTTAAAATCTTATATCCAGACAAAAATAATATTTTTGAACTTGTTTTGATTTACTGAACACGAACATAATGTGTAATGTTAATAATTTTGTTAGCAGAATGTGTAAGATTATTTATTATTATTTCTATTTATAAATTAGGTGAAAAATCAGCCAGTGGAGTAAGACAACTGCACTTGGTAAGATTCCTGAAATAAGAAAAACTTAAGTCAAATTAAGTGATTTCAAGAATCTTACCAAGTAAAAGGATTTTTGTGAAGTTATACCGTGATGAAACAACTGAAGGCATGTGATATAAAACATATCACCATGGTAACGGGGCAGTGCATGGTCACGCAAACATACGTCTTCCGTAGACTAGACTAGACAACCCCCGAACTGAGACACTAGTGGTTTGAGCACAGAATAATGTTTCTGTTGCAAAGGATGCTGAGTACAGGTGCATTGCCCTGACACACACAAACACACACACACACACACACACACACACACAAACAACTATGAGTGCATGGTATCTCAATGAGCACATGATCTAGTGGATATGTTCAGGGGGCCTGGGTTCAAATCCCACCTCCCTCAGCTCATACATTGAACAATTTGTAAAACTTATTTAATTAAAAACAAATATGCATTTTGGAATATATGTGTTTGCATGTGACATATTTGCTTACAAACACATGAGCAGTTCTCAGACACAAACTTATGTTGATTAGATGTCATCCTAAAACAAACAGTATTTGAACTTATATGTGGTCTTTTACTTACGTCAAATTATATCGTATTTGCTTTATTGTTTGTTTTTATGGTGTGTTTAGGGTTATATTTTACTGTTTATCAGATGTTTTTAATTGTACTGTTTGAAGATTTCAGGCATGCTACGTTTACAACACACTTGTTTGTTCGCAAAAAAGAAAAAAGAATTTGTCTAGTTACAATGCCATTTGTTTTCCTCATATGAAAGATGCCATACGTGTTCTCCTTTATAATATATTCGGACAAACATCCACTGACATCCATCAGGGAGTGCTGCAGCACCACATGCACTCCTACTTCCCACAACATTCTCTTTGTGATGGACTGAAGTATGACAAAACCCATACTTTCACTTTTTAAGTTTTTAAACAACTTCAAATAATGTTTTCTATTTTGCTCATTAATGAATCTGCTGAAACTAAATGAGTAAACTTACCTCATGTGACTGAAAGTAATAAATAAGTGAATTTATTTGTAGAACACAATGTATCCCACCTTTCCAACTCTTACATCAGCTTGTTGAGACCCTCTCTGGTGACTGGGGGACGTATCACGATGAGCGACTCTTAACGAAAGCTCCTAAAGATGAATGTTAATGAAGATTCTTCTCATCTTCCTGCCTGCTGTTGTTTAGCAGGAGAGCTGTCAGAAGTACAGTTGCAGATTACGCTCATCTCTTCTCTTCTTCTGAGGAGGGAACATGCTGTGCTGTTGCCATGGTTACTACCTATGTGCCTTCAACAATTTTGGCATCACAGCAAATCGCTAATGTTGAGCCAAAAACATCCCTTTTGGAGTTGCTGAAGAGGCAGTGTGTACTCAGAAACAACTGTGGGAGCACTTGTGACATGAGTGGGTATCGATGAACAATATCTATGAGTGAAAAAAAAATGTTTTTAAGTTGTTTTTTTCTTTATGTGACCAAGTTTTAGCATTCAAGACTTTCTATTTCTTGGCTTATATTTGTGAAGCTCTCAAAAAAAAAAAAAAAACTAAATTGTATCTTTAGGGGTAAAGTACCTTTAAATGCCTCTTGCACAAACTGAAGGTACATTACCTTGTAGTTTGTACCCTTTAGAGATCAGTGTTGTACCGCTGGTGACAAAAACAAACCAGTTTATTTTATTCTCTCTAGCAATCAGACTTTTAGCATGTCTTTTTGTTGTTGCTCTCAAAACAATATTTGTCATTTTATTGTTTTTTTTTTTTTTTTTTTTAATTTATTACTTAGCAGGACAGTGCATATTAATAACAGTACATCTGTAACATGCCAGAATTAGCCAAAAGGCTAGTTTTCATCTGTAGTCCTGTTCTCCTGCAGATTAAAACACGTAAAAATCCACATTATTTATTAAACCTACAAAGATGGGAGAAAATGAATTGTCAGTTTCTGTGTGTCCTTGTGATGGACTTATGACCTGTCCAGATTGCCCCTCGTCTCTTGCAGTGTTTTTAAGAAAACGATTTGCTTTTACTGCAAAAACATCCTATTTGTTAGACTTGCTGCTGTTTTAAATTTGCACAGTGAGTCATCTGTAAAGAACTTGGCATTCATGGTTTAAAAGGCTGCACTCATTATTTTATAAAGAATAGAAAATTACTCAAATATATTATTTCATTTCATTCCTCTTATCACAAAAATCTAACTTTTTCTGTGTATGTTTACACAATGTTTCGAAATATGTATTTTTGTTTGTTTTCCCATAAAATGCACAAAAAGTTGTTTTGAGCTTAACATGAGACAATAAAGTTTTATCTCAGATCTCATCCCACTCACTTCTGCAACAGTGGAGTTAAACTTAGTGAAAAGAGCTTAAAAGCTAGCATGTCATCCTGTGACACATTCATGATACACAAGTCTTTTAGGACTGTCCCTGAGCTTTTTAGGCGTGGAGAATCTGGGGCTTAGCTCGGTACGTGGGCTGGTCAAAGAATGGAAACGAACAATCGAGTCGTTCTCTGACTTGAGGGTAGATGATTAATGTGATCTCCCCTGTTATTACTCTCGCGCTAAATTTTAAGCTCCTCCACGAATCTGAAAGGTGCCAATTTCTGCTGCAACAAAACAAACAAAAACAGAGGTTTGCAAAGGAGGATGCACTAAAACAAACGTTTCTCTGCAGTTTGTTTAAAAGCAAAATTAGACGGTAGAAAACAAGAATAATTTAAAGTATTTTTAGGATACTGGCTGACCATGGTTCTCTACATTTTTTTTTTCACAAAAAGATTTCCTTTTGTTGTTCGGACTATAAATTTTAGGAAATACTCAACATAAAACTTCCCCAGGTCAGAGCTCTGTGCATATCCAGTTGGAAAAAGAAAAACTCAGAGACGTTCCCGGCAACAACAATAAAAAAGAAAACTTCCCAAACAGCCTTGTAAAGCCAAACAATCCGAAAAATAAAATGCATCAATAATAAAGCAGATTTTTATGGTTTCACAAGGTTGTACACAATAAAAACTTTAAATTAACACCTCAATTGATTGTACACCATCAGAATATTAACTCATCACAGTTTAATATCTGCAGGATCATGTTGTCTGAGTTGTGTTTGTGTTGTCAAGAAACATTTTTAAAAAGTGCTTTAAATAATCTGAAATATTGTTTGAGTTTTAGTTTCAGCTGATTCTTCATCAGCTGTAGCTAAACTCAGGTCTGATCTGCTGTAGTCTTGTTGGTAACCAGTAATGTGTTGAAAATAAATATATTTAAACATAATATTTCAACTCAAAGAGCAAATCAGCAACTCTCAACAACTCCTTGCTGTTTGATAAGAAAAAAATCAATCTGGTTTTACTTACAACAAACACTGATGACAAACTAGATATGGTAGCATTTATGACCCCCACATGTACACAAAGCTCCAATGAACCAGAACTCACCAGAACAGATTTATTGTTTTGAGTGGGGGTCTAAAGGGGGTGGGGTGCTCAATGGTGGGCCCGATGGATAGCCCTTATCAGAGCTAAACAACAAAAATCTGAAGCTCCTATGTTGAATAGTTTTTGAGTTACAAGCATTTTTGTACACCCCCTTTTTAGATGGAACCCCCTCCTCAAATATGGGGTCTATCATAAAACCGTTGGCTGGCGCAGTGTAGATCGGACACATCTACATTTCTGCCAAATTTCATGTTGATCAGTGCAGCTGTTTCAGCGTGTGGGGGTCATAATAATGGTTAAATCAGAAATACAAACGTATCCCTAAGTTTCTGGCAAAATATGAGTTTTTTACAAGTGCACAGACACAAACTTTAAGTTTTTTATTCTTACTTTGGCAATTTTAGAATATCTTATTCTTCCCCTTATGTCTTTTTTTTTTTTTTTTTTTACAGCATTCTGCAGACGGTGTGAGTGAGTTAGACATCCTGTACAGGAGTTAGGGCAGTAAGATAGGAATCAGTCACTAAATGAACTGTCAGGTTAATAATGTAGCTGTCAAATGTTGTGCCAGTGGTCAGGATAGGTTCACACAGGTTTATGCCTTGAAGCATAAAACCTGATCTTAAAGTATCAGAAATAAGCACATCTTTAAAAACACTTTATGTTTCAGTGAGGTGCAGCATGTTGAAACTATGTTCAAATTATTTAGAATTACAGAAGTGACTTTAGTTTGTTTTGCTCTATCAAATATGGGGATATTTGATATTTGTTTTTTTTTACAACAGAGTTCTGAAAAGAAATAAAACTCATGACCTTGCAAAACAAAAAGAACTAAACCCAGAGCAAACATCACACACACACCGCTTTGTTTAAATGTTTTCCTTCACAATCACACAAATGCTAAAGTTGAAAAAGTTAAAATTAAAAAGTTGAAGTAAATCCACATTTTGTTGTGACGTTTTGTGAAGTGGTTACCCCTTTCACCAGTCACGCAATACTTTCAGGGATTTTTTAATTAATTACTTTTAATCTGCTCCTTTAGCAAAAAACTTAAAAATTCTTCAATGCTTGTCATTTCTCAGCATGCTTTTCCCCAAATTGGATGTCATGCTTTCTTTGGTGTGTGACTCCAATTCAGTGCCGTAAATTAAAAACCTCTCATAGTTGACACACACCTTAATTGCACCTCTTCCAACCACTTCATTTAAATTTCCACTCCTGTGAGGTTTTGGCACGACGGCCCAAAGTATTGGTTGAAAATGTGCGGGTGAATGTGCCGTACGTTCCTGCCAGCCTCCTCGGCGCGGCGCAGAATGGCAGCGAGATCGCAGACAGACCTCCACAGTCCATGTTTACCTGCCGCCGCAGTGACAGGCCCTCATAAATCACCGTTATCTCCCACCGGTGGCACACGCCGCTTTTGTCCTTCACACAATGAGGGCCTTCCTCCATGATGGCTGCAGACAGTTTGTAAGCAGTGGGGCAGCTGGAGGCTGACGCACATGTACGCGCATAAACACACACACACAACCTCCTGATGAACATTAATCACACCTCACCACATCCTGCTTGTCTCTGATTATCAATCACAAGCATTTTAAAATTCAGGACAAATGTATTTCCACAGCATCACGCGGCGACTCCTGCCTGTCTCCCGCTGTGCTTCTCCAGCACACCTTCGCTCCGACTCCCACTGTAAAACGGATGCTGCTTTTTGCTCTTTTCACTGCAATTCCACTGACCCCAAGCTACACGAGCTCCAGGCCTCAGATGGGATGTGTGAAACTGGTGTGAAAGGGACCCTAATCAATCTGAACATGTTTGCACATAAACACAGATGCACACGTGAGGCAGTGACAGACTCGTGCCCTGTGGGAACAAAGGGAGGTACAGGATTACAAATGGTGCAGAATGCAGATGTAATTTCCATGTTTCCAAAAGATTGCCTTGCTCCAATAACAATGCAATCCACAAGCAGTACTTCAGGGGCAATGAAATTTGCAGGGTAATGTATGTCAGAGAAACAATTTGATCGTAGTCATAAAACCATATGCTTCTATTAAGAGGAAGAGCTGTCAGAAAACAACTGTTCTTCTTCTTCCCTCTCCTGCTGCTGTGCACCTTCATGTTTGTGTGTCACTGTTTTGTTGCCTTAATCATTTATTTTATAGTGTTATCAGTACACTGCACACTTGGGACCCATTGGCATGTAGATTCTGCACATATATCAGTTTAATATGGGAACCCCCATCTATAATGAGGCTCTCCACCATCCCACTGAGGAGTAAGATTGACACTTTTATGTGAGTTCATTACTCGGCAACAAAGCAGTTAATTTCTCCACTTTTTCTCATTATTATTCCCCTCTTTTTGTGTCCTTTTGCCTTTGAGAGCTTGTTAATCAGCAGTTCAAATGTTATTAATGAGAGGTGGAAAACATTCCAGCATGCTGATGATGGAATGTCAGAATAAACACTTAAAACTACAAAACAAATGGTTCAGGACATTAATTAATAACAGTAATGATGGGCTTTCAAAGAGACATACTCACTTCTTGACTTTTCTGAAGATTCTGGAAAAATAGTTTAATTTTATCAAGAACTGTGAAGCTTTGAAGGTTCCTAATTGCAGATGCTTACTGAAATATGTTTAAGGCAAACAACAAATACAATTCGGCAAATGTGCAAAAACAAAACAAAACAATGGAAGGTTTTGCACAATGATCAGCAGTTGGAACATGTGTTAGGGGTGATTCTTAACTAGAACCCCACCAATAACTTGTGCCATATCTTTAAAACTAGATACCAAATAGTGGTAGCATACTGTAGAAGAACCATCAGAACAATGAATTTTTGTCAAAACATCTAAAACTTTCTATAAACAATACAAAAATTACTAAATTTTAAATATTGTTGCTTTATTTTATTAGTCTCTGTATTTATTGATACAGAGATAATTGTCAGATTATCATCTGTGTTAAATATTTTAGGTATTTTGATGGTGTTTGACAAACAACATTAGCAGGAGATAATCACTGCAGCAACTTTTTCAATCCAAACCAAATGTTCTGAACGAAGCACTCGCTCGTCGTCAGGCAGATTATAGGAAAATGTGTTCGGTGACAAAAATAAAATCTAATCAAAGTGATGAAAGCCAAAGTTTCGCGTCAGCCACGGTTAATGTTGGTTCTACAGAACAGCCGAGTCTTCGTTTGGTTGTCAGAGTAAATAAGAAACGTCTGAGAGTTTGGATATAATCAGGAGGAATTCAGTCAGCGCTTGTTCAGCTGCAGTTTTTAAGCAAAGCACAGTTATCAAACCATTTGAACCAAAATAGCTGAGGAGCGGATGTGTCAGATCATTGGCTGTCAACATGACAAACAAAGCCAAATGTTGGATGAAAAATTCTGCAGTGATTGTGAGATGAGACAGTCAGGCCCAGGAAGAGAGCCACGGTTCATTTTGGGTGAGTGATATTAGTGAGTCAGAACAGGAGAAGTTCCATCATGAGTCACAGGACGCAGCTGTGACGTCAAAACCAAACATCTGAGCTGTCAAACCGTCTCTGAGTCTCCCTCAGTCCAGACACAGCTGATCACACAGCCGCGATCTTCTGTTGGACAACAATGTGAATCGATGCCTCTCCTGATGTTCAGTCTGCATTTTATTTCTGAAGAACGAAACAGAACTTCTATCAGGCAGTTTCATTTGTCTTCTGCTGCCAAAGGCAAAGAGAAAATATGTTTCTGCCTGAGTCTGAACCAGAAAAATCATTTTAATTAAACTCTCAAAAACTAATAATTGGGTCAAATTCTGGTTAACTTTTAGAGATAGCGTGGCAACTCAGCTAGTTTTGCAAACACAACTATAGCTATGTTTACATGTGCAAAATGTTTGATCAGATTGAAATCTATTTGGATGAAATAATCACATTATATTGTTTATATGGGCACAAAATGAATGAATCTGATCTTGACGAGTGTTTACATGCACCAGGCTTTGATTCAGAATAGAAGTACTGACGTGTGCAGAGTGGTAAACTTTCCCTAAAAAAAAAAAAAAACACAAAAGAAGAAGTTCTGCTACCATGATGAACATAAACAAACGTGTCTTCTGAGCTTCCAGAACGTACCTGCAGCAGGTTTTAATAACGTTTGAGACGTTATGCACTTTAAGGTGAAGAAATTTATTCTGTTTATTGTTGATTTTTAATGCATCACACTTACTGTTTTATTCCCAGGAGAACTAGGATATGTTTTGTAACCTATTTTGCATAATTATGTAATTTTATAATGAAACTGATTTACTTGAATCTGGTTTGAGTGACATGTTACGGTCAACTCAGACAGAACACACTTTCCTTCATACATTAGTTAATACCCAGAGGCCTGCCCGACGCGTGACGTCCTGCTCTAAGGAGTGTCCAGATCTGGAAGAAGGTGTTTAAATTGAGGCTTCAACTTCCTGATTTGGGGCCAAAAACACAACAGAATAAACCAGCTGGGTTTTTGTATGGCTTTATTGCTAGAATAAATGAATGAATGAATAATACTTTATTGATCCCAGAGGGAAATTACAGTTTGGAACAACCCATTCAAGAAGAGAACAGCAGGCTCGGGTTCTGCAGCCATAGACCCATCGTCATGATAGAACATCATGAGGAGTCGCTACTCTTGCATTTAACATTCAAGTCTAGTTCTGTATTTGTTTCCTGGGTCTAACTTGCACTGCAGTAAAGAACAGGATCTTTTTCAAAGGTGTTCGATAATTTAGAACTTATTCAAAGATTTTAATATAAATGTTTCGCCGACATTCCGGAACATATTAGCATTTAGCCTGGCAGAAATACGTCAGCAGTTAAGCAGTTAGGTCAGTTTTCTACAACCAGATTAAGTGTTTACATGCACACTGATCAGATTAGAAATCAGCATAAACCAGCCCTCTTGTTCAGATTACAATTCATTCAGATGGAGCTGAATCAGATCAGAATATTCCTATTGGGATGTTTACAGGACAGTTTTATTCCAATTGGCTCTTTATTCTGTAAACATAGCTGATGACTTTAACTATCAGCCACTTGAATTCAAAAGTGGATTCATAAAATAATACAATAAAAAACTGAAAATTATTATATTCAGATTTTTTTGCCAACTTTAAAAATGACAGTCACATTTCTTGAGCCAAAAAAAATAAAAATCCATGAGTAACAAAAGAAAAACTTCTGAATTCAAAACGAGACGTTAACAGCAGCTGATTATTAGTCAGCTTCATTTGAGTTTTTCACCATCTCTAAACCTCGACTCCTTTAAATATGAAACATTTCCCTAAACAGAATTTTAAATGTAATTTGCATCTCCATTAGTATTTTCCTCTGTGTTAAAGAATACATTACTAACAGCAGCTCATACTCTGACAGTCATTTCAAGCTGTTCTTTCATCTGCTGGCTTTTCTTTCATTTCTGATCATTTTTATGCAACTGAAGTGACTTTTTCTTCAGAACATTTCTTTTTTAATGAGCTCTGTAAAAGTACTTTGTGAGTCTGACATTACTTTTTTTCAGAGTAAAATCAAGACAGTTCTCACTTACAGGACGGTATTAAAAATCTGGAAAAACAATGGATATTCTAAATTATTTAACAAATTCTAAAATTCTATAATTTAATTTTAATTAACAGTGCAAAGTAGAATAATAAATATAAATCAGATTAATATTTTGTATGTTTATGCTTCAAAAGATCATTTTTTTCTACCAACAAGCAGCTTTTGAAGGAAGATTTTGCTGAATTATAGGAGCTGCAGTTTTGCAGCAGAGCAGATTTGGTTCTTCTCTGATGGTGTTGCATGACAAATAAATATCTGCTTGTATGACCCAGCATTAAGTGCACATTTATTGTGATCAATTTCAATTTCATTTGTAGAAATGCAGCCCTACGCATTTCTGGAGCCACCAAGCATTACTGTTGCCTGCAGATGTTTGGTGAACAGAGAAATATTACAGTTTTGACTCATCGGTTCAGAGCAACGCTCGTCGTTTTTTTACAACTCAGGTTTGGCCTTTTGCTGACCACCTTTAGGCAGCACATGGTACACCTGAACCCTCTAGTTTTCTAACAGTTGTGAGCTGTTTACAAGGTCAATATGCGTATTATCATGCAGTGTTAGCAATCGAAGTGTGTGTTTCAGCTACTATTACATCAAATTTTAGCTCAGTGAGAGCATTACCTGAGCTATAGCCATTTTGTTTTTGCTAACGTAGCTAGCACATGCAAAATTGCACGTACTTTCCACAGAGCGTCTCGTTTCTTTGTGCTGATGATAGTGCAGGTCTGAATGTGAGGTTAGTGAATCTGTTTTGTATCATCTGCTGTTTGAAAGGTGCACATTTTAAAACAATCAAAAAGACTTAATAATTTGTTTGTTTTTTAAACTTGTCTTTCATCACCAGTTATCTGCAGTGTACTGGAGTATGTATGATTAGTCGTTTCTACATTTTTGTCATTAGGAGAGTAAAAATGTAAAAGGCGTAAAAGTCTGCTCATCCTTACCTACATTGGTATGACTCATTACAAAAATACATAATTTACTTTTAAACTTAGTAAGTTTTGTCTTAATGTTAATATTTTTATACGTCAACAAACTTGTTTTTTATATGACTTGTTCGAAAATGTCTGAAATGTTTAACAAGTGAAACATGTTGAAGGGATGCTGACCTTTACCTTAAAATAAACTTATTTTGAGGTGTGTTTGTATTGTTACAATTAAAAGTTTTGTTTTTAAAAATGTATTTAAAGAAAATGACCTGGCTGCAGTTACTAAGTTCACATTCCTTATTGACCTTCACCTGAAGGCTATGATGCTCATTAACTTCTGCTTCCCAAATGTTGTGCTTATTGTCCTGCTGACAGCTGGGCTGCTGCAAACAGTCTGACACTCAGTGATAATAAAACACTTTTTTGTTGTTAGTTTAATTTTAAAAGAAGGAACTTAGTGCCAGTAAGCAGTGACTGGAGCAACATTTCATGTTTGGTGTTTTATGAAAAGCAAAATTCTTTCATTTGTACTCATTTGCTTTTCTCAAGCTTCTCCTATCCACCAGCTTTTGATGACACACTGTTGTTGAGAACAACAACAAAAGGTTCAAGCAGGTTTGTCTCTTTTCTGTATTTTTCAGTATTTTTTATTTTTTTTCTCAAGGACTAATTTGTTTGCTGTGACATTTACCTGTCAGAGGTGGGCCAGGAACAGAAACAACAATGAGAAAAATGTGGTTGTCAGAGGCAACAGATTTCTAACCAGATGAGCCCAATTCAAATTAAAGGCCTGGCATTTCTAGAAGCAATGCAGGAAATCCCCCGCCACTTTTCATAAAAGAGGTTTAATTCAAGATGGCTGCCCCAGCAATCTGCTAGAGGTGTATGTGTTGAGGATGACCAGTCCAAACCATATAAACTTTATTTTTGACTTTACTTTTACTATACCATACATTAGAGTAGTGGCCTTTTTCCACTACAGTGCCTTTATTTTACTATTGCTAAGTTAAGCTATTTGCCAGCCACCATTAAACATAGTAGAAGAAGAAAACCCCGGAAAGATACCCTACACAACAACATGGTAGCTTTGTTATTGCAAATGGCAGATCGGGTTGTTGTGACGCAGGCAATGACTCCACCCCCTAACCAATCAGTGACAAACAGTCTTCTGACGTCATGTTTTCAGGCCAGCACGGTGCACTTGGAATCACAGTGAAATAAGTGCCTGCTAGTGGAAAAGCTTTGGAACTGTGGAGAACTGAGTCGAACTGTGCTTTAGAGGCGCTAGTGGAAAAGGGGCATTAAAGAGTTTTTGTGCAGGCAAAAATATAATCTTCGTGGCAGACACAGACACTGACACTGGCAAAAACCTCATTCCCATGATTTTGTCTTTAGCAGCAGGTACAACTAACAATGACGATGGTGGCAAAAGTTACAACAATAGTAAAACTATGTTTAACATTTCCTCTCATGTCAGTTTTATGGTAAAAGGTAAATGAACTAAACTTATGTAGCAAATTTTCAAGTCCCTATAGACTCCAAAGCACCCATTCATACACCTGATGGTGGTAAGCTTCATTGGCTGTGAGGTTTTTTTGTGTTATTTTACGGCAAATTTTTTATTGTTTTTATGATGGAGTTTGGAAATTTATCACGGACCAAAGAATGAAAGTTAAGCAACTTAGCTGAAGAAACTTTTGTTGCAATGAGACGTTAAATAAAATGTAGTCACAAGTACTGATACTGGAGCTAAACCCAAATTACTTGTAACGTTTTTTATTAAAACTGAATTTTGTGAAGTTATAAAACTGAAGTGATGTGATATAAAACGTATCAACATGGTAAAGAGGCAGTGCATGGTCACGCAAACATATGTCTTCCGTAGACCAGACCGTCTCATTTCACAGTCATTTATGAAGCCAACATGAGCGGCCCACATAGACTGTGACCAATGTGGGCCGTGGGCTACGTCAGCTGCAACCCATGACTTGAGACACAGCCAGTGTAGTTACAGCTGCCCTGGGGCACACTGACAGAGGCGGGGCTGCCATGCACTGATCACCACCAGACCCTCTGACCAGCATCACCAGGCAAGGTGGGTGAAGTGTCTTTCCAAAAGACACCAATGAGACAGGCAGAATAAGGGATAGAACCGGCAACCCATTGGTTACAGGATGACGCCCCTTACTACTCTGCCACAGCCGCCCCATAAACTGAAGAGGTATTGAAGAGGTTCAGGAGTTGTTGATTAATGATGTACAATAGACTGCAGCTGAAGGTGTAAAAAACAGTGCTGTCACCTGAAGTTCCCTGCTGTTCAGCTCACATTTTATTTGCCGTCACTTTATGTCTCATTTGTTTTGTACCCTTTCAGCAGTGGCATTAATGAGGGGGTTAAATTTGTTTTCTTTCTCCTCAGTCCTTCTGTTTGATGTGTTTCAGATTCAGCTTGCGTTAAGTGTATTCATCTCTTTGTTCTCCTGCCCCCTTTTCTCTCCAACTGTCTCGGTACCTGCTACCTGTGGTGTTACCCTTGCCCCTTTTCACAGCAATCCTTGTTCTGACAAGTGGCTCTTTGCAGCATCAGTCTCACACGGCTGGCTGCGCCCACACAGATGTGTCCGTGATCGTCCTTTCCTGTCCCGCTTCCTGTGACATGGCCCTCCGGTGTTGACCCCGTTTCACCCCGTGGGTGCCGCCCCTCTTCAGTTCTGAGTCCTCTGCTGTCATTCTCCCTTTTCTTGCTTCCATTCTCATACTTTCTTCTTCTTTTGTCTCCTTGTTTTGCAGTCACTTTTGATCTTTACAAGGCTTACATGAAAATTTGGCTGCGATGTGAACTTCACAGGTTTTATTCTGTCTCAGTCCTTCTAATATTTTTCACATCCCACCCTCTTCCTTTCTTTGTGTTCTCTATTTTTGACTCTTTTGAGTTTTTTTTATATATTACATGTCTTAATACAGTACATCAGTCTTTTGATTCACCTACATCTTTAAAATTTTCCCATTTTTGTTTCTAGTTCATATTCATTCCATTTTAGGACAATTCTATGACTTTTATTCATTAAAACTTAACCTGAATGCGTGTTCTAAACCTAACCATTAGCAGTACATACCAAACCCTGACCACTACGTATCCTGATAGGATAGGTGATTATACCAAAAACGCTCCTAAAAGGTAACAAAAACCAAGTGTACACACACAGGAGGAAATGGAAACAAACACACACTGCCTCCATATTGCTACAAATAGTGCTTTGCTACAGTCATTACTTTGATCCCAGTTTACCTGTTGCCTGTGGTGCTAGCATGAAGTGTAATCTGATGAACAAAGATGAAGACGGGTTTAAGATTTTAACCTCCACAGCTCTGGTAAATATCCACTGGCATAAACACAACCTCTCTGCCAAAGAATTATTGAACCCTGCACCACCGCGTCTAATTGTAAAAAAAAAAACAAAAAAAACCACAGGCGGACCCAGGTGAGTTCATCAGTCAGACTTGGATTTGCATCATGAAAAACAAAGATCCTCAGGTAAGTGTTTATTCCTGTTTTATTCTACTACACTTGTTGTTTCAAAAGAGTCTGAGAGGAACCCAAAAAGTGGAAAGGTGACCTTTGGGAAATCACTTGGCCAGATTTGGAAATTAGAAAGACAAGCCTGGAGGTGTTGGATTGTGGGTAAGCTCTGCCTCTCATGTTTTCACTCTCTGCCTCTTTTAGAGCCAGGAAGACAACCAGCCAGCAGCAGTGCAAGGTAACCTTTCTCTAATTGATGTCTGTGTGTGTGCAGCGCACCAGGCAGCCATATTGTGAGGGAGTCTGGAGGAGCTCGGGCCGCAGCATGTGGCACAGTTTGACAGGAGGGGGTTGATGCAGCTGTGCAGCTTGAGTGATGCGCCACAATCAGACACCAGAGAAACAGGCTCAGTCTGAAGCGGGGAGTTTAATCCAGAAACAAACTGAAACTCAAAAACCTTTCCTTCCTAATACTGCTTTTAAACACTGTTCTAAACCATCTTATGAATTTTAAACTCATTTATAAATCTTTTCAGACTAATTACAGACAAAAAAAGCTAAAGAGGACCTATTATGGTTCTTTGAACAAGTTAAGATACATCTGTGGGCCATACAAAACATGTTCATTAGATTTAATACACATCATTTTCAGATAAGATTTCACCTGTTCTGAGCTCCTTTCAGAACGAGCTGTTTATGCAAATACGCTGCTGTTGGCAACGCCCTCTCAACTTTTTGTTTACGTTAGCTCCACCCTCCCAATACCATTTATTTTAGCATTTCAGATATTGGAAAATGGCTACTAGTACAAGCAGATGCACAATGGTACAATAGTAGTAGACAGGCTGTGCGCAGTGTGGCCACCCCCAGGCGAGAGCTTGGAAGGACTGGAGCTTCCGACCAAAGTCAGACGCCGGGGAGGCCGATGCATACGTTGCCGCTTCCCGAAGCCTCTGTAGTGGAGAAGGAAAGGCGAAGCTGTCCGCCTCATCGGTTGTGGATCACAGCAGCACATTCAACATTACTTTGTGCTAAATGACATATCATGTTCATACCATACAGCAACAGCTACACTAAACACACAACACATCACTTACAGTCGTCATCTGCAGATTTGTGACGAACAGTAGGGACAGAACTTTCCTTCAGTTGAAAGTCCTTGGGCCAGTCCTGCTGTGTGCTGTTAGTAGTGAAATTATTTGCACAAACTACAACTTTCTTTGGTAATATGGCAGGAACATTGCCATCAAAAATGAAATAAAATTAAGCCATGCATCTTTGTTTTCCAAGACTGTTGTAAAAACATGAGAACAAACATAGTTGTCCTGTAATGAAGTGGGTGGAGTCTCCACTTGGGTTACCAGGTGAGGAGCTGAATATGCTTGGAATAAGCAGTATAATTATATCAGTTCCAAACTTCAACAGTCATGACTCAGTAAGAAAAGATTTTAAATTACTTTAAAATGATGCCTTACGGCTTAACACATTTTTAAGAAGAAAAAAAAGACTAACCTTGCTATAACTATCTTGTAGCATTTTGTGATCAAAAATTGCATCCCAATTTGTTTTACATTTTCCCTACATTTACCATGTTTGCTCTTATTAAGGACTTTAAAGCAGATTGAACAGGAAGACCCAGTTGTTTTCTCACATCGTGACTAAACTCTGCTGCTGCTTCTGTCTGCAGATGTTTGTGTTCTCCATGGTCCTGAAACAGCTGACGCTTTTGTTTGGATTTCTGCTGCAGCACTGCTTTTCTTCTGTACTGAAGGTTCTTCTGCAGGGGGAAGTTGCCGGTCCAGTAATGGCGTAAAAATGTGCAATGCAAAAAGCACTTTCTGCATTGGTTTTTAAGGAAATGCTTGCTGTCTAAGTCAATATTTACACTGATGAGGTTCTTACTCACAGTTGTCTCAGAGCATATTGGTTGTTCTCTGTGTAAGTTTGTTATTTGTCCCAATTTCCGCAACACCTTTGGGACGTGGTTTTTAAGGAAAATGTTTGCTCGTTAACTCTCTTTATGCAAATTTGCTCTCCATTATTAGGATGTGAGTCAGCATTGCCCCGGTAATGGCTCTGATAGGAAAAAGAAAATTGCCTCTATAAACATGGCTTCATTCTAGCTTTCATAATGACTTTCTTTCAAGTTGAAAAAAATGCCTACAACGAAAAGCTATTAAATGCAGATTCGCTAAACTGCAACAATGGAGGGAGGTGGAATGACAACTTAAAGGATTTTAGTAAGAGTTAAATAGATGTAAGGAAAAAAAGAAGTTTTTACAATAAGGAAACTAATTACAATAATCTGTTTTACACAAAAAATATGTTCATCATACTTAGACCACATTTAGTCTTATCAATAAAAATCTGTACCAATAAATGTACGAATATTTATTTGACTGCTAATCATGTTTGGGATTATGGCTAGCTGCAATGATTTTATATATTTGGTGTGTGCATTCTGTATTCAGTTCCAGTTTCTCAGAATTCCCTCGTCTTTTTCTAATTTAACCACTGGATCTGGACCGATGCACTTAAGCTGCATATTTGGTAAAAGCCATGGGACATGAGTAAAACCAAGATAAGATTAGAGATCTTGCATTCCTTAAAGTATTTCTTATTGTCCACCAACTTTCATGCCAGATGTGCAAATTCATATCAGGAAATGAAGTATAAAGTCCCACTTCTTCCTCTGTCACCAGCAGCGTTCCTGCACGTCTCTGACTCAGGCGCATCACCAGCCGTCTCTTTTTTCCCTCTCTGGGGGTAGGAGGACAGATGCAGCCTGCAGTTGACAGTACAATAACTGTCACAAAGGTTTTTCCAATTTGGTGTCTGATTTATTAAATCAAGTCGTGCAAATCAAGTCAGCTGCAATGTGGCAATTATCTGCGAGTCACTCAAGAGCACATGTTTACCAGCTGACAGATGTATGGCAAGGTGTTGTGACAGTGTGTTGTTGTCAGCACTCTGCCTGGTGTGTCTATCCTTTCACTAGTATGGGAGGAATAATTATTGCCCACTGACAAATGTGGGGCAATAACAGGTATTATTGCACATTAGCAAAACATCTCCTGAACCAGTGGATGGATTTTATTGAAACTTTTAGAAACAATTATGGGTAAAACTGGAACTCATAGGATTTAGAACTCCCCAAAGTGGGGCCTGCAGGCCAAAATTAGCCCACCGAGCCATTTGATTTGTCCCACCAGCAGTTGTCCTAGCTACCAGGTTGTAAACTCCTGTCTTATGCACAGTAGAAACACTGTATTTCTACTTAGTCATTCCAACCATTGGTCCAACTATATAAGGAACTGTAGTGCAGATAGTCCTAACTCATGGTACTTAATTTATCTTTGCATGATTAATCATAAAATACAAGTATCCACAAGAGACATTTAGATTAGAATTAAGCACACATCTAGATTTTTACACTTTATAAGATCACAAATACAAAAATTTTGCAATTTATGAAAAGTCCCATGAGCTTTTTGCTGCCCGATTTTCTCGATTAGCTAAATAAACAACCAAAAAAATGTGGGCTACCGCACTGGCTGCTAGCTTAATCATAAAAAAATTAAACAACTTTACTTAAAAAGTGTTTGCATTTCATGTATGATACTTAGCCCACAGCTCTCAGATCAATTTTTGTTTTGGCCCTCTCAGGGAAAATATTTTGGCACCCCTGATTTAAAACCTCAATTCAAGATGGCCACCACACCCAACTGAGAAGAATATCTATAAATTATTCAGAATTAAAGTTAATGTGGTGACATGTATGTGGTAATAGCTGAGAGTTATCCTTAACACATACTCTGAGCATTAATCTCATGAGATGTGCCTGGCAGATAGCCGGGGCGGCCATCTTGACTTTTTATTTCCCTGTTTGTAACGTTTGCTTCAGCCTCTAACTTGTGAAGTGAAGGGGAAGGATGTGGGTCATTAGCAGAGTGGGAGCAGAGGCCAAAACAGGAGATGTTGCACTCTCAGATGTCAGTGTTCAACTGTGTGGAAAGGCTCACTGTTAACAACAAAACATTTGCCCTCTTCTAACATTTCTTTTTTTCTTTTCTTTTCTTCAACTGAAACTTCTGTTCACAGTTCTTGATCTTCAGGAAACCCTGCGGTCTCGGACTGTTTTTTTTTTTTCCCACCACATCCACAGACTCAAGGTCACCGGTTTGCACCGAGCTGAGGCGTGTCAACTGAAACAAACAGAAGCATGATGCAAATCTCATTCACATCTCTGCCAGCAGGAACGTCATGCGGATCGCAGCACCAAAACCCTGGTATTGTCTTCAGAGGGTTTTTATTTTAAACAGATGGATGTCACTGCTGGGTTGGTACAAAATTCAAATGTTAGCTCACAAACCTCTGAAGAAGCTTCAGTCGAACAAAAACTCATCACACTAATATGTTTCTGTTTTATTGGGTCCTGATGAGTTAAACAATTAAATGTGAATTCTTTTCTAATGTATTTTCAGTTTGGTCTTGTTCAAGTCTTTCTCCTAAAACTGAAACACTTTTCTTTGTTGTCACTTCTGATGACAGTTTTTAGAAGCAAAGGTCAACTCTGCTGAGCACTGAGCTGAGAACTGTCAGCTGGAAAACAAATCTGAGCCTCTTGTTACTATTCAGTTCATAAACACATGTATATACTTCTAAAATAATAACTTCAATATTACAAAATGTGTATTAAGGCGTAACTGTTTATTTCTCACTATAATAGCTGAATATTTCACAAATAATGCAATTGTGTGACTTAAAGTAGGCATATCCTGCTTTTAAATCCTTCCATTTTACAGTTAAATCTTCAGTTGGGGTCTTTATAAAGTGAAACTACAAAGTTTTGGTCTGAATTCCTTCTTATTTTAACTTTACCAGCTCCTTTTTCACCCCTTTTCTGGTGTGTTTCAAAGCAGCTGGTTTTGTTACTGTTCCTTTAAGACGCTTCAAGCCCCGCCCCCATCCTGCTTCCAGACCGGTCCACTCCGGTTTGAGGGAGTGGTGGAGAGTGGGAGGTGGTGGTTATGTTTTCTAGCTTGCAGAAATGTTTTATTTACAATTTAATTAAAATATGTCAAAAACAGAAGACTTGTTCATCCAGCCTTACATGTTGGAGCCAGAGTCTGACCCAGAACCAGAGTCTGACCCAGAACCAGAGTCTGACCCAGAACCAGAGAAGATTTAACATGAGGAAATTGTTGTAGGTAAGTCCATACCTTATTTGGCAGTTCCGTCGCAGATATTTTGACGTTATAGATCAGAAAACATCATAGAAAATAGAGAAAACTGAACAGGCTGAAAAATCGGACACAAACAGAATATAAAGATATCTTTGCACCAGGACAGACTAAACTCAACTTTTCTGCCTCCAAGAGACTCCGGGTCCACAAAAATATGTATTTAATAGCTAAAAAAGTGGCTCTTGCATGATGTTTAAATCCTTAAATACTGAATAAATTTAAATTATTTTAATTTAAAGTATTTATTTGAGTTTCTGTAAGTCTAGGCCTCATCCTGGGCCACACAAATCCATCTACTCATGCATGTAAAAAATAAAACTAAACATGTATCTTGATTTTGTTTATGGAATTAAACTAGAGGCTACTTTAGTGGGGGAAAATAAAGTGTAGAAATGGATACAAACCATTAAAATGTGATGTATCTGAACAGTCAGACTCTATGCTAATGCAACAAAACCAACCTGATATTTGCTGTTGGGATTTTGCATGTCACCACCTGTAGTAACACTCTACGCTTTATTAGCTTTATTTGTCTCCTCAGTGACTGACTGAGCTGTCAGGCTGTTGAAGTGTGAAAAATAAAAAAAAGGGTTTTAAATCATATTTTTTCCATAAAATGCTTTTAAAAGTTCTGTGAGGAGGCCTCGTCTTTGTTGGCTCTTTTCTTCATGTCAGCAGCATTGATGAAATTGCACAAACACTAAAATTCAAATCCCCATTTGAGCCTTTTCTTTCTCAGCTCCATTAGGTTGGATCTCACAAATATGCCATTGCTGGACCTTGATTTCCCATGATGCACATGGGTAGTCTCTTTGATTTAGTCCTCCTTGACTCTCAAACCATGCAACATATATTTTTCTTTGAAAGGATGTTTCAATATTTCAGTGATCGTCCACATCTAAACAATATCTTTGTCTAATTTCTGTATTTAAAACCAAATTAATTTCTTCTTGTGTTTATCCACACTGTACACATTTTTTTGGTGCAACCTTTCTGTTTGTAATTATCTCAATCCACACCCTGGTTTTTTTACAATGAGCAGCCCATCTGTCATATTCACTTTTTCTGAGCTTCAGACACCTGCAACAAACAGCAAACAGCATCCCCAAACACTCGGTGCCTGGCCAACCACCTCATAAATGTCACGCACCGCGGCCCTTGTTCTTTTTTTATGTGACACGAGTCGGTGCCCTGACTGGCCACATTTAATCTTTTGGTAAGGCCCTCAGGCCCCATTAAACACAAGCCAACAGCAGTGGTCTGGGAATAACTCGCTCCTGCAGCACAGTCCTGAGCTGCAAAGACTTTAAAGGAGAAATCAACTCATTTTATGAATTAGTTTCAGCACAGATGGATGCAAAGGGGAATTCTTTGTGGGATCATTTTTTAAATGAAAAAGTAGCAAAGACAAAAAAAGGAGAAAGTGGTACAAATGGGGAACTTCTTTATATGGAGTTGTTTTAGTGATGTCATCAAGTTTTACCATCATTTGCTTTCGGATTGCCTACAGCTTTGTGTATTTAGCATAACTTATACTCATAGTTGACTGTAGATGTTATTCTTTGGCAAAGACTCGAGTGGGACCATGGGACCATCTAAAGATTGATTTCTGAGGTTTGAGCCAGGGTTGTGAGTCACCAGCCCACTATCCCTCACACCAAACCTCCAGGCGTGACTCATTGTCAAAAACCATATTTAGCCCTCAGAGCAGGACTCCAAGGCTTCGCTCTTTAGGATGGAGGCAGTCAGGGACATGTGGAGGCATGTTCAGGAGGCAGTCGAGTCAAGACTAGAGTCTGAGTCAGGCAGCAGGGAGAACGACATTAAAAAGACAATCCATCATCTAACAGGAGACTTGGATGCACCTTACCAGGTGATGGGAGGACACAGCCTGCACAAGTTTTTTTTGATTGATTTTTTTTTTTATTTGACTCAAAACAACATATGCACAATTATTTATTTTTTTACGTTTGAATTTTTGACTAAAAAATAAAATCACAACCATTTTTCATAGTATCTTTATTTGTCCCAACGGGAAGGTAAGAACACAAAATCCTTGCTTCCCCTCACAGAATTCATCAATAAGCAATAAAACACTTGAACTTAACTTGTAAAACCAAGTTTTAGGTAATGAACAGTTATTCTCTAAAAGCTAAGAACACAAATAAATGGACAATGAAACTCAGAATTTATTAAGTTTAATTTGTCAGAGACATCTTAACTTTAATTTTATTTGTTTCCCATCCAACTATGTTATTTCTTTGTTCTTTTTTCTGAAACAGTGTTTTACAATTGAGGTTGATTAAATGCAGAACTTTTATTGAAATTGTGCCAAAAGAGATCAATAAACCAGTCTGTGGTCAAAGAATAATTGACTTGCTGATTATTAAACAATCACTCATCTTAATTTGTTGTGTGTTAATATGACCTCTCAGGCAAAGTTCTTCTTTACAGTAACAAGGTTTTTCAAGACTGTAGTTTGAGTCCAAAATATAACTTGTTTGTTTATAAAGTTCTGCAAATCCTGCAAGAATGAGTTATAGATGTTCACCACTCACACATACAGTTTTTAAAACACCTGTCAATAGTGCCAGTACAGTTTAAGGGTGTATTCACACCTGACACATTTGATCCACTTTAAAGACCAGAGTTCGTTTCCCCCGTTTGTCTGGACCTTTTATACAGGTGTTAATACACTCATGTGAACCCTGGTGTGGACCAAACCACCGGACCAAGATCCACTTCTGAGGTGGTCTCGGTCCGCATCCGAATGACCTCTGGTGCGATTCGCTTCTGGTGTGAATACAGACCAGCCTCAAACTGAACCAACTACAGGAAACATGCGCCTTTATGGACTTTACGAAAAGAAAAAAATTATTGTCACTAATGATGAAAAACTAATATTTACTTATGTTTTCTACTGAAGTGGCAAAAGCTAAAAAATAAATAAATATTAAAAGAAGTGGACTTTACGAGTCACCGTTGCTAGGCAACATTAGCCCATCAGTGTTGCCAATGCTGCCACTACGCTACAAACAATGAGCCATTGAGAGTCATGGAACGCGAAGCATGTTGTCTCCTTTGGGTTGCGGCACTCATTTGCCAACGCTGTACCAAAATTTAAAGTATTTCATCGTAAAACTGCTTTTGAATGAGCAGCTCTTGAAATTTTAAATGTATTGAAATTCTCATAACAGCACCATCTTTTGTTCCAGGTCTGTCCTCTGTCCTGCCCCCGTCATTTATGTCCAATGGGAGCATTGGACCATCACCTGCGTGGCTTTGTCTATAAATTATAGTCTGCTTACAAAAAAGCACAATGTGTTTGCAAACCGCACCAAATGTCCGTTTTCTTCCACTTATCTTGGGTCGGGTCTCGGAGGCAAACAAGTGGACCAAAGGCCTTTTCTGGTGTGAATACACGCTTTAAAAATCATGAAAGATACTGTAAGTTAAATATAAAAAGACTTAAAATGACACAACTTTCAAGAAAATCTCTTCAAATGCTAATAATCTATCTTTAGTGTCCTGGAGTCTTATATTTCAACTCATTGCTTACATTGTAATGATTCAAGTAATTGTCACTTAGTGTAAAATTTGAAAGACTTTTTTAGTTTAACGCAGATGAGAAAGATACGTTGACCTGTGAAGTCTGGAGGCTGAGGACGGGCTGACGGCTGAACGAGTCGAGCCGAGTGCAGGTGGTGGAGGAAATGTGGCAGGCAGGTGGTGGAGACGCCGAGCAGAATGGCACAGAGCGAGAGTCACTCTGGCAGATTGAAACAATCTGTTTGAAGCACAGTGGCAGGTCGGCAGGCATGCAGTGAGGGGACCTGAAGTGCAGGAGACCCTCAGTTACTTAAAGGCAAAGAAAATAGCACACCAAGAACTGAGCAGAGCACTCGAAGGCCTGAGTTTAAAACCATGTAGGTTGACACATTTTACTCTTTCAAGTGCAGCCTTAGTGGTGTCAGGGAGAGATTAGGTCCAGAACAAATAGAATACCTAATTGAAACCTCTGAGTAGGTTCATTTGGATATAGTTCCGTTTCTGTGTTCATTCCACTGACAGTTTATACTTTCAATATGTTGAAGGCTTTATCCAATTATCTAGTCTTCCTGCTGCTTCAGGCTTGTGATATGAAATAGTTTAAACAATCTCTACCACTTGAAATGAACAGGATACTTTTAATTATCCACATGTTTTTCTTTAGGAGATTTAAGTTTTTCAGAAGATGGTGTTTTTATAAAAGTTTCCTCTGTTTTTGTCATGTGGGACCTGCTGCTTATCATGTTCCTTATCCAGAAGCAAACAGGAAAGCTTGGATAAAAACTCAAAGTTAAGTACTTGCTACATATCAGGTAAGGACTTGGTAAACTCACAGAAAGGGCCCGGTATGTCCCAAAATCTGGACAACAATGACACTTTACACTTTGCTCATGTTCTGAAATCTGCACTTTAAAAAACAACCATTAGCCCTAAAATGGGAGTGCTGATGAAAAGCAGCATATCTGCCAAACATTTTGCCGAAGAGAGTATTGCTTTAATCTCAACTTGACTATTATAAGGTTTTAATTTTTCTTAAGCAGAAGCTGTAAGGTTATGATGACCCCCGCACGCGAAGCAGGGATCATATTGTTTTCGTACTGTTTGCTTACTTATTCATTCATTCAGTTGCACCGATCAACATGAAATTTGGCAGGAATGTAGATGTGTCCGACCTACGCTTCACCAACCAACATTTTCACAATAGACCCCATATTTGAGAAGGGGGCTCCATCTAAAAAGGGAGTGTCTGAACAAACAATGCTTATAACTCTAAAACTATTCAACATAGGAGCTTCAGATTTTTGTTATAATCATTTTTTTTTTGTTGTTTAGCTCTGATGAAGGGCTATCCATTGGGCCAACCAATGACACCCACCCCCAAAACAATAAATCTGTTCTGGTGAGTTCTGAGTTATGATGCATTGGTGCTTTGCGTACGTGTGGGGGTCACATATGCTACCAGTATCTAGTGTTGGTCATTATTTGCTAATATGAGCCAAAGCTAGTGATTCATCTTCATTTATGTTGATACTGTTGCAACAAGAGGTAAGAGACTTGTTTTTAAAGAAAGTAGCAGATGCCAGTGAATTGTCTCAGCTACATTAACAGACACATAATGTGCTAAAGTATGCTGCCCCACGCTGTGCATCAAGTTTTTAAGATTTAACAATATTCTTCCAAACTGTATACATGATGTCGTCAACTTTACCAGAAGTCACAAGTTGTTCAACATTTGGGTCAAATTTATTATTCAAGCTTTCAACTCAAATTAATCTTTAATCACCCGGACCAGGGGAAACATTTCTGGGCAACCTAGTCCATGACATATTTTATGTATATATTTATCTTTCAGTATTCCCAGTTTATACATAAATAAAGCACATAAAAGTAGAATTACTTTGAGACTGGTTGCTATAAGATGTGAGCTCAATCAGTGATAATTTGACCCACAGATTTGGGTTGATGTATTGTGCTTTCTAAAAAAGCACAAACTTTATCAGATTAAATCGATTTTTGAATCAATTTAATCTGACAATTTGAGAAGTTAAAGGGAAAGTTTGATCATTTTTGAAGTAATGTTCTATCAAATAGCTCCCAGCTGTGACAATGATCAAATTGGGAGCACAGAGCATGGCAAACAAGGCAGAAGTCTTTGTCCAGGATAGGCTATAGCTAGCCAAAGAGGGCCCATTTTTAAAAATAGTTTCTCAGACATGTAAAACAAGTCTTTTGTGGCTGACTGATTAGTATTCTGGCCAGTTAGTTTTGTTTTCTATTGTTTCTGGATTGCTCTAAATAAGAAAATACAGAATAAACTAAATATTAAATTTTTGTCTCCCTTTCACATTGCTTTTATCCATTAATAAAATTGTGGGTGATCACTGCTGTGAGGCATCTCTGAGTCTGCATGTGAATATTATAAATATTTATTATGTTTCTTTTAAAAAACAAAGTGTGGAAAACAATACCTTAAAAAGTGGTATTTTGTACAAAGGATTTTTTTTTTGCTGCATCTTCATTAAGTGAACATGAATTACTTAAACTGAGCCAAAGGCAAACGGAGACCAGACTGGGCATGTTTTAATTTCTCAGCTGATCATGAAGACAGATTCTGGTTTTAGGGGAGACAGAGAGCAGGAGGGAGCTGGAATCGACTCAGGGTAATCAGAGGTTTAAATTGGTTATTCTGACAAACCTGGGGTATGACTACTAAAATGCAAAACTTTAAAAAAAGTAATGGGATTCAAAAAACACTTTTATGGATCATGTGTGGCTGTGAAATGGTGCTACTTGCCTCCACACTAGAGGGTAATGGTTCTCCATCTCCTTAAGTGTGATGTGTGTTAAAATTCTGGATTAGTTTGTAACTCCAATAGCACATTATAAATGTTCAGATTCTGTTCCTTTCAGGGAAAATGTGACCAGGTTTTATTTTATTTTGTTTAGAGATCTAACCTTAATGGCCTTTAAGGATCTGACAAAACCTAAAAGATTTTGAATAATATTTTATTATATTCTGAGTTTGGTCTGTATTCTCCAATTAGTTGGTCAAACCCAGAATGTTATTCACTTAGCTACTTCATCATATCAGACCAGAGCAATACATTAGTTTGTTTACAAGTAAACAAAGCCCCATATAAGCCCATTCCTTGCCCCATCATTGTGGCACATGATGACTCCCAGAAGCTTAAAGACAAGACTCACCCCAACCCACAGAGAACACTCCACATAATTCCAGTTTCAGCAACACATTTCAATCAAAAGATTCATTTTCCATTACAGTACATGTTTATAACCTTTCATGATGCATCATTTAAAAAGGGACATGTCTGCAAAAGCCACTTTTTTAGCAGTTAAATACATTTTCTTGTGGACTTGGAGTCTCTAAGATGCAGAAAAGTTTAATTTAGTCTCTCCTGGTGCTGCATAGATTTCAAATATTCTGTTTGGGTCAGATTTTTCAACCAGTTCAGTTTTCTGTAGATTCTGAACTAGTTTGCAATGGTACTGCCAAATAAGGTCTGGACTAACCAGTTACTGTTTGGTGGTCTTCCTTCTCCTCTGGTTCCAACATGTAAGGCTGGATGGACAAATCTTCTCTTGTTGATATCTTTTAATTCATTTGTAAATAAAATGTTTCCGAGGTCTTAAACCTCTCCATCAAGCTGGAATGAACCGGTCTGAAAGCAGGGGAGAGGGGTGGGAAGTTTGCATTTAAAGAGACAGCCTCAAAATGAGTTGATCTGAGACACACCCCAGAAAAGGGGTGGGGCTTGTGGAGTTACATTAAGGAGGAATTCAGACCAAAGCATTGCAGTTTCACTTTATATAGACCCAAACTGAGGAATATATAAAAGTGAAAAAGGACATAAAAGCATCAGCTAGTTTTTGTTGATTTACAGTACATAATATCTGGATTTTTTTTTTTTTCAAATGCTTGTTTGAAGAAATAAAAAAATCTTTTGAGCATTTATATTACCAGTTTTAATACCGTCCTGAAGGTAATTTAATGCTCATGTTTATAATAAAACATCTTTTCATTTAATCTTTATATCATTCTGAACCATAGTCAAAAACGATAATCTGTCCTCGTCTAACAAGTTAGAGCAACATCAGTTCCAGAGTTGTCGTGTCCATTTACTGCAGTCCTCAGAACACCTTTTCTTTGAGTGTAACTGTGCTGAAAATACTCATCAAAACCCCAGTGACCACATCTCAGGATGAAAGAAGCTTTTCCACACTCAAAAGAATTAAGATCTCTTGCAGGAATACAATGTCACTGGAGTGTTGAAATGCATTGGATATGCTCTCTATAGAGAAGAGAGTGGACTGAGATACAATCTGTGACTTTAATCATAGGCCCATTGAAAAACTCATCTCAAAGAGAAATTGGAAACATTTCAATTCAGGACATGAACTTCAGTTAGGACTTAGTTTTAAAACCACTCTGAGATGTTTCTGTAATAAACAAAATAGAAACAGAAAACATTTTTGTTTGTCCAGAAAAAAAAAACATCCGTTTGAAAATAGGCAATAGGAGTTCTATACTTTTTTCTTTTGGTAAAAAAATAAAAAATAATAAAATAATAAAATGTTTCTCATATGAAACAAATTTAGTTGTAGTTTCAGTTTTATAAGCTGTTGAGATCACATTTGTATGAAAACATATGAAATCTAAAACATAACTAAGTGTATATTTAAAGTGTCCTGATTAATTGTGAATCCACTTGAAGTTAAGGCTGTTTTTTAAAAGCTAGATATCGATGTGTTTAAAAAAAATTCAGTCTTCTTTATATATTTTTTATGTGCACAGCTTCCTTCAGACCTTTAAAACCATCTGTTGTCTTTTTTCTAAAATGCCTACATTACAGACCTGAAGGGAGTGTTTCTTTTCTTTACTGTAGGTGGACAGTGTGTTTGTAGCACACACACTTGGGAGAAACTTGTGTTGTTTGTGTGTTTTATCCTTAGGGTGAAGCAGTTTCCATTTGAAGGTGTTGTTTGGTTTAAATTGCTCTGGGATATTGTGTTTGGAGAAGTCTTCTCTGTTTCTCTGTGACACTTGTGACACTTTTGCCACATTTGGCATATTGTTTTTCAGCTTGTTCTTCTTTCTCTCCCCATTTAAAACTAAATATCTGAACCAGGTTTCCTGGCTAAGTTAAACAAACTGTTAGTTTATCGACATGAGTTTTTGGTGTGGTTGTTTCATTCCTTGCCCCTACACTAACTGACTAATTCTATGATTTAAAACTCTAATAAAGAAAGAATGGTCCATGGTTGCCTAAGACTTTCTTAACGCAACATCTAACAAAGACCTGATCAGGGGCTGAACTCAGTCCTGCTTTTTAAAAGGAAACTTGCAGTTGTTTCTTGGTTTGATGTCAGACAAAAGATGTTTTCATCTTGATCCAAGGTCCTTTCAGAGGAGGTGGTAGTATTTTTAAATGCCATCATGAAATTCCAGTTGTTTTTTTATTTATTTAAAGAACTATATAGGCTTCCCATAGTGTTGTAGTACTTGAGACCAGTGTTTCACTTTTAGATGGTCTTGTCTGTCTCGGACATTAAAGACTTGGAAGACCACAACTGTGGAAATATCACTAAATAACCAGATTATTCTCCAATTTATTTGTTAACGTCATTGCTAATTATGTGTTTTTGTTACCAGCTGTCATCCATTCCCACCCCCGTTTCATTCACACGGCACTCCAGGAAAGTGAGCAGTGGTTCTCTGGGAACAGGCAGTGCTTAATTTGTAAATCATAAGGTACAGGAACGCAAAGTGTTAATGACAGCGCAGAGATGACGAGATGGAC
>JARVJO010000061.1:4930687-4940921 GCA_031762555.1 Cynodonichthys magdalenae
CCCGGAACACAGTGGGGTCAAAGTCAAGAGGTGCCGGATCCTGTTCCCGCAGGATCCGGCACAAATTAAGCCCTGGGAACAGGACAAGGAGTCTGCAAAACTTTTAGTTCAAATTTTAGCTACATAAATCATAAATAATATATTTGTAAAACAACATCCAGGAGAAATCGTACAGCAACTTGTAAATTCTGCAGTGCTTCACTTTCAGAGACGGTGGGGACAAAGTTAACTTTTATCGTCATTAACGATAACAATCTGCCTCTGCAAACTTCTGTCCTCTGCCCTCACACAAAGACTTTGTCAATATTAGCTCTATATATTAAGTTAGCTACATGTGTACAGAATACTCCATCTTTTAGGGCACTATTTTATTTGAATTTTTTTCTGGTCTTGGTCTTGACTCAGTCTCACCCTCCCTTGGTTTTGGTCTCAACATGGTCCAGGCTCTGTAAGTCTTGGTCTTGTTTCAGTCTCAAGATACTGTGGTCTTGACTTGGTCTCTGGTTAGATGGTCTTGACTACAACATTAGCTTCCTATTCCCCAGAATAAACCCCAGTTAAAACAAAGCTTCACCTTGTTTTTGTTTTGAACTGCATGTGTTGGAGTAAAGCTCAGAGTTCACTTTTTAACATTCCATTTGTGGATACATGCCTTAAACAAATAATACTACCTATTCATGTTACAACTGCTTTTCTGATTTACTGAACCAAACCTTGTTTGAGTCAATCAAGTTTCCAGCTTACAGCATAAACAAAGGGGTTTCTTCTTTAAAAAAAATTAAATTAAATAAGAACTAGGGTGATTTGAATTTCATGTAAAATCACAAAACTTAAGCAGCAATATGATATTTTTTCCAAATAAATTGTGTCTCCATTCAAATCTACAGCAGACACTTTCTGCTACAATTAAGGCCCTTGTTCATACAAATGAAGTTAAGCCCATAATTTGTCTGCTGGTGCAGATGCAGTTTTCCTCCACAGAGTGACATTATTAAATCCCTTGGAAGGAGCCAAAAAAAAAAAGAAAAAGATGGTGAAAACTAATTGCCTGACCTTTATCGACTCCTTTAGAGGGGGAACATGCCAATGTGCACCAACCCTCGTTACATCTGCATAATTAACACCAATCGATTCGACTGCCGTTTTCCTCTTCCTTGATGCAGACTGATGTGCCAAAAAGGAGAGTGGCAGCTGCCCTGCAGAGTGACACAAAGCAGATTTCTAATCCAATGAATCAATAGCAAAACTGGGAGGAAAAAAAGGAGCAAGACAAGAAAATCCTTTGAAAGCCACAAACAGACCTGAGTTATCAACTAGAAGGTTTATTGACCATCTTTAGTCAGGGATCAATGGCTTTGTCCAGATCATTGATTCTGTTTTGTTGCCTTTTTTAAATGTTAGATCAAACATCAGTCATTTATAAATACCCAGGTTGATGAAAACATGAATGGTATGGGCTGGGAAAGCTGTAATATACCAATATTATTCCAAAGAGGGAAGTCAGCTATCATTTTTCTGATGGAAAAAAGTCAAATGTGCCTGTTGTAATGAGCATAGATGTTTTAGACATGTGCTTCCTTGTTTTATTATGTAAAGATATCATGGAGAGACCAGATGAACTTTAATCAGATGAGAAAGCATGCAGCTTGCTCATTATAAATCCCTTGAATTCAAACACATTTAATCATGATAGGGATAAAATAAAGTGCAACTTGTGCCTCAAGCATTTATTGCTCCAGTGTCAAAACTGCTTATCGTGTTAAAAAGCCACAAAGAAGTTAATCTAGCATTTCACCACCTGTAGGGTATAACAGCTTATTTTCCTCCCAGGAACCCGGCTCCTTCTTCACTGTCGACCCTCGCTTCATTTGCATACGCGGTCAAAAGGTCAGAGACTCAGAGGCACGTTCTGACATTTTAATTCTGCGCAGACAGCTGGAGTGTGCCCCAGTCCATTCCTAACCCGTCTTCACGCCTTTGTCTGACAGGTAAAGTAATGCCAAAGTTGGTGCTTCTTCAACCGCATGGATGCACAAACTTTGCTTAGTCGCTTGACATTGCATCACTGCTTCAATGTGAGAGCTAATTTTTAGTTTTACATGTTCATTTTGTTACATAAAATTATTCTGCTGCAATTTAAACCCTTTATCTTCCTGTTTCTGCTACCTTTGCACTGAGACCCAGTGATACCAGTTAGGCTGAGGTAAACCACTATTGCTGCAAACTCTCCTGTTTTTGTCATTTTTTTCCCCCCATCTTTTGACTTTTATTCTAACAGCTACCTGCAGTGCAACTGTCTGGCCACAAGATGGCTCCCTTACAGATTCCAGATCGAATATTACCACAGTTGCATCAGAAGAAGAACTTCAACAAGCCAGCCTAATCAACTTGTTCAGGATTATCTCATTTGACCTCAGAGTGCAAGTATCAAATGCCTTTGAGGAGACTGTTTTTTTCTGATGGCTGCAAAGTGGTCAGAGTCAAAAAGCAGATGCAGCAGAGATTTGATCAAAAATGGACCACATGTGTCTGAACTGTGTCTTATCTTGTAAGGACTTATTCTGATTGTACAAAAAGAAAAGATATGCTTGAATTGATTAAACGCAGCAAAAAAGTACTGGTAAATTAGCTAAATGCCATCTGTGGAAAATTTAATAAATGAAGCTGACAATTTCAGTTTATAATCCAAAGTTGTATGGACTTATAGTTGATGTGAAATACATTTTTTTGTATAAGCATGACTCCTACATAACACCATAGTGGTGTCACGGTTCAACTTGTACCCCTGCACACTGGCCCTGTGTTATAAATTCACTGCCTTCACACTCCACTCGAGACCCAAATCCACTGACACCCCAATGATAAATCACCACAATCTCACTATGGAAGTGTATTTGAAATGATTTAACAAATGCAGAAATGATAGCTTTTCAATGGTGGCCATTTTTTCCATGCCGCAAGCCCTTTTGTGCATTTATCAAACTTTTCTTGCCGGTCCCGCCTAACATGGCGGAACAAAATCCCTAATGAAAGATTAAGAGTTTAGCGTGAAAGCATCCTAGATAACCTTGCAACGCTTTGGCTCATCTGAAACAACCCAGCCATAAAATGATGCCTCTCAACTCACCATTATATTCTAATCTTCTTCAAGGAATTGAGAGTCTTACAATTTGTTAAATTGGTTTGTTAAACTCACCGCAAATAAAAAAACCCCACAGAGAGAGGTAAATTCTTCACAGCTTTATCATTGTAAACAAAAGTCATCCACTGCTTTCACAGATGACTTGCGAGTTTCATTCTTGTGTGATAAACCTTCAAAGAGGACAAAAATCTCTGTTTTTCTACCTTTGTCCATCCACCAGAAGTCTCCAGTTCCTTTCTGAATTGCACCCAGATGAAGAACTCCCACAGAGATAATACAACTTCGTGCTGTTTGCCAGTGGCACAAAAAAATTTTAAACCGTTAAAACTTCTCTTTACTTTTAGAACCAGTGTGCTTGGCTTTTAAGTGAAGTACAGCCTACAGTATCACATCAACCCAGCAGATATAAAACAGCAGCAATCACAGTTCTGGGAACAAGCTAAAGCCTGTACTTGGCACACTACAATGCAAAACATCAAACCCCCAGCAAACTAAAAGAAGAGTTTCAGATACCTCAAAGCATTTATTCCTCCCATAAACTGCATCTCCTAACAGATGCAGGGAATCTATACTGTAAGCCTGGCTCGGCTTATAGCTGATAACTTGCTTTTACCGTCTGTGCCAGTTCTGCAGTGAGCCCCATTAAATTCATTAAAAAAAGAACACTAAAGCTCACAGACCAGACAAGAGGACCATTAATCAGAGAGGCAACAGGAGGCCAATGATAACCCTGAAGGAATTTAAAAGTTCTACAGAAAAGATTGGAGTGTCTATCCGTAGGACAGTTTTAGGATGAACTTTTTTTCTAAGAGTTGCCGGAAAACAGCATGCATGTTAAGGAAGGTGCTTAAATCTGGACAGATTAATATAAAAACTGAACTTTTCAATGAATCCAGAACTTAAAGCACTGCAGAAAACCAAACACCTCTTTTAAGTTCAGATACATTTATCTCACAATGAATCATACTGATGGCACTACTGTACGACTGGATGATGCTAAATACCGGTGCTCATGTTTCTAGTCAATTATTACCATTTCTTTAACATTTGTACATATTAAGGATGTTTTCTTTGCATGACTGACTTCATTATTTAGCCTTTACAAATATTTAGATATATGTGTCATTAATTAAAAATGTTAAGTTTTCATTCCAGTGTTTTGTCACTGTATTGGTTTACTTTTGGTTATAGCCATTTCTATTTATTACATGATAGGGAGCTCACAGAAATACTTTCATTTCATGATATAAAGTGAGGTTAAATAATACTAAAAACAGAGTTCTATAAAGTGCTTGAAAAAATAATTAAATAAAAGTAAAAAATACCTTAACAGAAAATTACTTTGGTAAAAAAAAATTCACTGATGAGAAAAGTACCTAAGTAAAAGTCATAAAACTGTTCACAAAATTGCAAAAGTAAAAGTACTTTTACACACTCTAAGAAATACATATACATATTTTCTTCTAAAGAAATATGCATATTGCTTTATTTTTACTCTAAGTTTAGTGGAACCAATTGACATGACTTGGTTGAGTAAATTCAACATTTTATATTTTACCAGTGCAGAAACAACTCCTGTCATGAGGAGTTCAGACATATTTAATTTTGTAACGAGTAACTAGGTGTTAAATTTTAAAGTAAACATATCATTTGTAGGTTTTAAATGTAACAAAATAAAAGTAAAAATTATGAGTTATAAAGTCCTTTAAAGAGATCCTGGATGAGCTTCCAATTTAAAAATACTTGGTAAAATTACAAATCCTCAAAAAGATAAAAAAAATTAATTATACTTAAGTATTCTAACAAAGTAAATGCACTTAGTTACTATAAACCTCTGACTAAATATGTCAAAGTAAATAATTGCTCTTGGAAAGCTTTGTGCACTGATTAACGTGTAGAAAAGTAAGGTCAGATGGAAAAAGTGGATTAATAATCATAGCAAAAATAACTGCAGTTGTACCATACAGCTATGTTTTTATAACTAAACTTTCCAAAGACTTTGCTAGATTCAGACCATTTTTGTTCCACTTTCCTACCTTTCAGTAAGAAAAACAAACAAAGTTGATTGCAGAGGGTAAAGGTGAATGGGTTCCATCTTAAAGCTCTGGAACAGATCCTGGGTCTCCAGCGCCCGCATCATTTAAATTTAGGATGTGTCTGATGAGGCCTGACAGACCGTGGTCGTTCCAGTGGGGCGAGCTGCAGTCGCTGCCAGCACAGATGTGTAGGGAGTTACATGGGAACATATGAAACACATGCAATAACATATGTACCAACACGCCCTGACTTACACATGCACTCAGTGTGGTTTCAGAGGGACTGGGAAAAAGTTAGACCGCTGAGCTGCGCCCCCCTCAACTGCACCTTTGGGAAGAAGAAATATGGACCCCTGGAACGGTTTGCTTTTCTCTTCTGTCGAGGTTTTCCCCAAACGTTCATATATCACACCCCTCCTGTGCTCTTGTAGAGTCAAACTAAAATGACTGAAACAGGTGTGGAGAATTACAAAGAGAGGAAGTGGGCGACTCAAAGCGAGGAGCAGGGATTTGGACTACAGCTGATGAAGAAAAGGCAAAGGAGCTGGCACTATCTGATGGGACAGAGTACAAGTGATATGGAAAACGTAGCGCAGTGTGGGGGCGGAGGGGTGTCAACTGGGATAAAAGTAGCCTTGGTGATGAGGAGAATGTAGATGAGGGTGTGCTAGCTTGCAATACAAGTTCAGCTAAGAGCTCTGGATAAGCTTTACATTTTTGTTTATGTTGAAGTTGGATTGTTAAGAACAGAATCTTAATTGTGACAGAATAAAAGATAACGAATGTTTGAAAGCAACCCAAATAAAGAGGACCACCACAAACGGCTCCAACTTAGTCAGTTTTACAGATGTTGAGCTAAAACCTGGATCAAGCTCCTGTCTTGTGGAACCAACTTCCAGTTTCTGTCTCACTGAACTGCACAGAGACCTCATGATTTGATCAAGACTGTAATTTGAATAAAGACTTCAAGCCTGTCAGAGTCATCTTTCCTCATCATCACAGCAGCGACTGAAGACCCCACATCTGTTCAGAACACCTGTCCTTTCAAACCCAGCCTGGTTCTGGTTCCGCTGGAGGTTTCTTCCTGATAAAAGGGGGTTTTCCTCTCCACTGTCACCAACGTGCTGCTCAGGATGGGAGACTGTGATGAAGTGAAGATTAAACCCAATCTGCTGGCTTCTTTAGATTTATTGTTTTGTGTACAGTGCCCTGAGATGCCATTTGTTGTGACTTGACACTATATAAATGAACTGAATTGAATTGGATTTGCTTTTGGAGTCAACTTACTCTAAAACTCTGGCATTAAAAGCTGGACGTGATATAATTTTCTTCAAAAAATCCCTTTATTTTATATTTTTGCTAATGAAATAAACAGATTTTTCTCTTGTTACGGACACAGGTACATCTGCTCCCATAATGCACTCTGCTGAAGGAGGAGATAAATGTTTGTATGACACACTGTACAAGCAGCTGACAAGTTTCTACAATAGCCCTGGCAAATGAGATTAATCGATCACGCCTGTGCGCTAACTATGAGAGTGAGCTGCTGGGGACAGCTTTATGCCAGTAATGTGTTTTCCTTTGACACTGGGAAGGCTCTTTATAGACATGAATGCACACCACTGCTTTTAGATGGGTTAATTAAGACTGTTCATTGGCAGCAGATGATGCCATCAAAGCAGCTATCAGTCTAATTAAAATGCTTAAAGCTCTGCAGCCTAATCACACTGCTTTTTCTGCATTTCATCTCAGCTCTTCAATGTTAGTGTTCATGTTTAAATCTTCCATTCAGGATTTGTTACACTAGCCGAGTATACATTTCTTTTAGTTTTATACCCAATTTCAATAAAATCTAAGCTATTAACAGTAATAATAATAAATATACATGTAAATACAACCTAAAGTGTTTAATCTTGCAGGACTTCTCTAAGCTTCAACTTGATTTTGATGTCGTTATGACACATAATCTGTTTTGTGTTATTTTTATAGAACCTGCTCATCAATATATAACCCACAGCTAAATCTCAACAGTGATGTAATATTCAGAGAAGCAGTTGAGACATTTTCCCTGTGCAAACAAAAATAAGCTGTGACATTTAATAACTAGCTGTTCAGAAGCCATCTACAGGTCACTTGCTTTCAAATACTCAAAATATAGTCAGACCATAACTGAAAATGTGTGTTTTTCTTGTGATACTGAATCCAGTTTGAGTTTCTAACAGCAACCGTCCAGTGATACTACTTTAGATTGGCACAAGAAAGGTAAAACATAATTATTTAACTGAGATTTGTTGCATCACGTTCCCTTCCTGGCACCTGAGAGGGCTTTAAAAAGAATTTTAAGTTACATATTGAATGTTTATGGTTTTTGGTGAGACAGCCCTTGAATGAAATAAATACATAAATAAATTATAAAAAATATAAAAACAACTTTCATCCAGCAAATGTCAGAGGTTGACAGCATCTTCCACAGTGTTTGACAGGAGGTGGCTCCTATAAGAAGCACAAATGCCACAAATCCTCAGTGAAATATTTTTGATCTTTCATTCGGTTTCCTTTGTGGGTGAAAGAAAAGAAGCGTCTGGCATTCAGCATTCTCTGTGAGATAGTTTGAATAATAACTACACCCTCCACCATCCTGTGGCCATCTGTTTACAGACACAGAGGAAAAGGTTTCACTCGGTCCGGGGGGTAAATGCCGTTCAGTATCAGTAATGATCAAAGAGTGCCGGGATCTGGCCTCCTGGGTGACCACGTGCTCCGAGTGGCATGGAAACCATGGTCAATGAGCTCAGAGCTGAGCAGGAGAGTGAAGAGGCACATGACATCATTCAGAATAAGATTGATCTTTTTAAAGTTCATGCTGTTACTAAAAAGTTTAAAAATAACGTGAATAGGGAAAAACACTGAAAAACTTTTTGAATAATCTGATTCTTATGAATATTTTCTTTTATGGTTTCTTTTATTTTTCTAACGATGTGGACTGATGATTTCGTCTGCACAGCTGCCTGTACTGTTCCTGTTAATTGCCGCTGCACCCCACTGTGAGTTCAAACTACCACGAGCCTCCTCTGGCACCGACAGAGACACCGGCTGTGTGTTTGACCTGCTGGAGAGGAGATTTACAAATCAGCCAAAACACATGCGGTGTTAATGCCCCCCAACATGCTCTGCATGCACGTCACAACTGACCAGTTTAGGTCCACAATAAATACATTAATGAATTTCAGGTGAATAAGAACTCAGTTATCAAAACCTTAAGGATAACTTTTAGTGGAACCTTTAAAAAGTTGTTTTATTCCGATGTTATTACTGTCTTACATGAAAAATGTAAAAATAAAAGTGTATTCATGTAATAGCATGTAACTGAAAGTATGCATGTGTTTATCAGCAAAATATATAATGAAGTTTTGGACAGATTTTAATGACGTGTACAGAAAGAAATCATTAAATGCATATTTTGGAGTAAACACCATTCATGGTGGCTGCAACAGCGAATCCACCTCAGCAAACACAAATTCAGTCAGTTTTATAGGTTTTGTAGCTAAAATCTGATAACAGCTGAAACTGTTCAACACATGCTTAAAGTGCTAACAGATTAGCATCAAAGATGATAAGTGACATGCATTTCCTCAAGAAATGCTACATTCATTTTTATTTTATTTATCTGTTTTAATGAATGAATGGACAAACCTGCATTCTAATGAATGCTATTTTAGTTATTTTAAAAGTCGTAGCATTATGGCACTCATAGCATCAGATACTTCACTGCAACAGTACCACTAAATTTTACTGAAGTACAGCTGAGAAAGTGAAAAGAACACTTACAGTTTAGGCAATTGTATTCCTTTAAAAAAAAACAGTACAAGTAATTCTTTGTTCACATAAATCCCTGTCACTTTCATTCAGGGAGTTTTGTCACTGAGAATTGAGTTTCGTGTCAATATTGTTAAAATAAAAACCTATGTAAAACATTCTGTATGTTTCATTTGGTAAAGAGCTTTTAGATTTAAAAAAAGTTCAGTCTGTGTTATTACAAAATGCAATCAATTGGCACAGCTTGAAAGCTTTTTTAAAATGAAATGTTTTCATTTTTCTAAGTCACTGAATGAATGAGTCAACTGAATGTGTCAGTTATAAAAAGATCCAACATCTGGCAAACATATGAGGCAATTAAAGACTATTTGAGAAATTCTGTTTTTTTCCCTTCTACTTAAAATAGTTACATTTAACACGTTTTTTTTCACTGAACTGAGGAAACAAATCATGTGTTCATCATTTAAATAAACATAAACCAGGCCAGCATATTTAATAATTCATCCTTTTTGCATCGTGGTAATACTGCATTTGATAGCATGAAAAGGACAGTTTACATTTGAACTATGCATAATTATCAAGCAGATATTTTTTAATATAAAATAAAATAATGACCTTCTAAATCTAAGTGCTGCATAAAAATCATTTTGTTTTCTAAGCAAGGTTGTTGCAGCACCTGTTTCCTGCTTCAAAATAGTATAAATGACCAGTTAACTTTACAGAGTGTGTTACAGTGTACCACAGCATCTCCATTCATTGTGGTTGCTGAGCTCTATATAATTTGTGATAAATTCCTGAAGTAATTAACTGCATATTACCATTCATAAGCGCCTCCCAATCTCCCAAATTAATCATTGTAATCAGAATCCCCTCCTCTGCTATACCGTTCTTTGTTTTTCCGTTGTGACCTCAACCTATGTAATTAATTTCCCTACAGTTTTTTTTTGTTTTTGTTTTTAATCCCACTCTGACCAGCACTGTCTCACTGTCAAATAAATCTAGTAGAAACTTTCCCATCTGTTCTGCTTTCACGTTTTAGGTGAATAAATGTTTGACTTTAATCGAGTTGTTAAATGTCAGCAGCCACTTACTTTGTGGTAAAATAATGTGATGACCAGGCTGTGGACCACTGTGGAGAATGGTTTGTTTGTCAGACTTACATACTGAATGCTAATTAACAACAAAAACAACAAGAACAAAACGGAAAATGTGCCTGCCACAAAAGGTTTGAATATTTTTT
>JARVJO010000061.1:4944236-4960015 GCA_031762555.1 Cynodonichthys magdalenae
GTTTAACCACTCAGAAACCTAATAACACAGCAGCCCAGTGGTTAGCACTGTTGCCTCACAATAAGAAGGTCCATGGTTCAAGACCTATTGGGCCCAGCGGGGTTCTGTGAGGAGTTTAAATGTTCTCCTCATATTTGTGTGGGTTTTCTCCAGTTTCCTCTCACAGCTCCAAAAACATACCTGCTGAAGCTGCCTTCAGGCTCAGGCCTTAGTGAAATTTGCCTGAATAAATAAAGTTGAATAAATTAAATTTGTCATGTTGCAGGTATTCTCCCTGTTAAACAAAAATGATAATAAATATCTGAGTTTTACTTTTGCGCAATTTGAAATGTTCTTTAAAAAAAATTCCCCCCTGCAGTTTGAATTAAATCAAACTAAAATCATAATTTTTATATAAATGCCCAATCTCCTGTTCTCTGTAGAAGCTGCTACTAAGAACCTAAGGAGCCAAAGATGATTTTATTACTTCCAGTGCTTATCAGCTTTCTATAACAGCTTGATATCAGCTCATCTCCAGGCACCAAAAACAAAAAAGACATATCAACACTTCACCAGTCCTCTGTGAGGCTGTTTTCAAATTTAAGTTAATAGTTAAGGGGTTAATCTTCCAGTAGGTCCTACCTTCCAAAAACGTCTCTCTTATTCACCATTGAACTAATTTACTGGTACCTCAACACTGAAGGACCATTTAACAAATCCTCTTTTGATTCTAAGTAGCCATTAATGTTCCTTCTTGGTGCAGCCATTTCCAATTAATCCTCCTGCATTATGCATGATTACATTAAACAATCCAATAAATTGATATGGAGTCTCAGGCGACGGAAGGACTCTGTTAATGGATATAAAATGGAGTCTGGAATGAATTCATTATTTCACTCATTATTCCAAAAGGTAACATGGAAGGCCTTGGTGTCACTTGGTCATTTCACAGGACCTTTTCACTTTTATGCTTGAAATCTATTAGGATTCAAGAGAGCAACAATATTACAGCTCACCTCAGTGCCAAATGATTAACGTCCTCTAATTCAGGAAGAAGTTTTTGCAGTAGATGAAGTGACACAAAGAAAAAAAAAAATCTAATCAAAACTTGTTGAATAAATGTTGAAAGATGCCTGAAACTCCAGCATTTTCTGGATGTGCATTTTGTCTTTCTCCAAAATACATGGGATTAGTAGTAGTATAACAACTAGACTCTGTCATGGTACAGGAAGTGATTTTTGAAAAAAAAATAAAAAATTAAATAAATATATATATAAATAATAATAATAATAATAATAATAATAATAATAATAATAATAATAATAATAATAATAATAATAATAATAATAATAATAGATGTCCTCATATGAGGACACTGTCTCAAAATGTCATGCTTTTTGAGGAATACCTAAGAAATTGTTATGGATAACTTTAGAAACATCATGATAGCCTTGCTGGTGGTTCCATTTTCCTAGTTATTTTGGCATTACAGCAGCCAGCTATTGACCAGAGCAAGATCATTGAAGTGCATTATCATCATCATCAATGACAACTTTCAGATTGCTCTTCAGGTTGAAGAACATATGTGACATAATGACAGAAAATTGCAGACCATTTGACCAGAACATCATTGATATAATCATTTAGTTGAACAAATGGACCACTTGCAAGGATTATTTATGCTTGTGAACTGTTCTAAACATTTCCAGATTTGTTTAACAAAAATCATACCTCTTACACTAACTATTTACATTTGTAAACACTTAAAATATTTGCAGGTTTATCCTACCTAATGGCACAAATAACAAAACTATAGTCCCAATGTCCTCAAATGAGGACTTTATCTTTATCGACATTATACTTTGCTTCAGTTGTTTAAAAAATGTTACGTTTGCATCCCTTATGAAGCTAAAGATGTAACTGTGCATAAATTCACTGTTTTCAAGCCTGAAATGTAACTTAGATTTTTATCTTGGCCATTTTTCTTACCAGTGTTGTTGTAGAAGCTTTTTACTGGGATCTTCGCCATCTTGCTTTCACTCAAATAAGTGTAATATTGTCATGGGACCACTAGAGGGTGCTGGTAGTGTCTATGAGTCCAGTGGGTTAAAGTTGAAATAAAATGATGCATCATGGGTAGAAAGGCAAAAATGCAATATCCGCATATGAGGATGCAGAGTCTCAGGGTAACCTTCTATAAACCCCAACAGTAATCTGTGATTTGCTTTTTGTTTACTAATTTAAGATGACAAATTCAAAGTTTTTGATGCATAAATTTGAACAAACAAAGAAAACCACAATCAACAAAACAGAGTTCCATTATCGTCAATGAGGAATGAGTATTTTGTCACGACATTGTATAAAGTTGTGCAGCTAAAAGTCACAACACATTATTCCTGCTCCTGACACACATTTCCATGTTTATTTTGCCAAGCTGCAAAAAGAGATATGAACCAAAAAGTGTAAAATAAATCCTAAAATAAACAGTAATAAAAGTGCTTTCAATGCATTATGCATTGGCACCCTGAATTACTCCTAATGCTATGTTAGTTTAACATTTCCATTCCTATAAAGACATACGATGTCTCAGCAGCTCCATCTCTCACACGCCTGTTCATGCAGCTCTCCAAAGTCAGGTCTCAGTTCCAGAGCACAGCCAGAGAGCAGAGTGCGAGGACGCAAGAAAAAGAAGCCAGTGGCAGGATCTGATCCGAGGACAGCATGAGGCTTCTGATCTTGGTGATGGGGTCTTAAACATTACAGAGCCCTCCAAAATTCTAATTAGCTGCTCTCAGTGGGGGGAGGTGCACATGTTCACCCTCAGTCCAGAGTGTTAGACGCATACATTTGAGAACTTTAAGTATATTACATATTCTTGGCTTTTACTTTTTTGTTTGAAGACCTCTGGCAATGGAAATAAAGTCTTTAACCATAGTTGTTGCTCTGAATGCCAAAAGTTTCTTTAAATAAACTTATTTTACGGTACTAAGTGGTTTTATTGTCTTTAACAACTGAAGTGATGATTCTACAGGAACAACTTCAGAGGAGACACAAGGGCTTGTGGTTGGCTTGTATTTATTTACAGAAACTACACCTGGATCAATGTTTCTGTCTTTGCCTCTGTCCTGTCCTTTTGACCCCCACTCCCCCAGACACTGAAGGCAGATGTCCAGCTGTACATCTCAAAGGTTCTTGTTGAAGCGAGTTGTTACTCTCCACTGTCACTTCCATGCTTGCTAAATAATAATTCAACTAGTTTTCTCAGATAACCACTTAACCCTTAATGTACTGCTTGTATACCCAGTTTGTTCTTACTTTTTTGTCTCTTTGTAGCCTGACCCATGCTAACACAGACTTTGGATTTGCATAAGCTGTTCAAACAATTTGATTGGTTGCCTTCTTTTGATTGACACCTCATTTGACCAACTAGGTGTATCTATAGATTCTACAGAGCACAAAATGTGTGGCAAGCCCCTCATGTCCCACCCGTATGTGGTGGGACATGAGCTTCATTCTGACACCACAGCTGTGTAGCCAATCAAGTTACCTTTTATTCAATATGCAGCTTTGGAAATGAAAATAAATAAATAAAAATTAGTTAGTGTTTTTTATCTTCTGTATCTACTAAATACAAATTACAGTTGCAAAGATTATGACTGCTGAAGTAAAAATATATTGTTAGGTTTATATAAAGCCTATAGGCTTGTGAATTTACTCCAAAGGGTTCAATAGCAGAGAACGAGGCCAGGTGATGGACTGTGACTGCTGGATATGGGCACCAGTGACCACCTTGACCCTGAAGGAAGAAGCGGGTATAGATGATGGATGAATGGATGGATGGGTTCAAGAACAGTTCTTATTTTAATTTGGGTTAGGTTTAAGCCAGCAGGTTAACAAGATAAACAATGTTTTTTAATACTTTGTACAAAATCAAATTGTATTATGCTATAATTTCATTAAATAAACTGTATGAACTTGTTTTTTTTAACCTGGACCTGTTTTGGATTAAATCAAAATGTATATTTGTTCCTTTTTATATGGTGCCCTGCAATTAGGGGTGCAACAATACATGTATCTGTGTTTTAGGTTCAATAAACACTTATTATGGAACAACACATTTATTTTATCAACTTGTCTTCTGAGGTTGCACAGATCAGTGGATCTGTGTTCGACTACTCCACTTAGGCTGCATTGTCGAGCACAGATCCACTGAAAAACTTGCTGTTTCAGCAACATTTAATTTAAAAACTGTACTTTTGAGGTTAAACAAATGTTCATAATTAATTTAAATAAATTACAAGTTAAGAAGGGCATGGAGATTTCTCTTTTTTTGTATCAAAAATATGTTGAACTGTGAGACTAAAGTATCGAACCAAATTGTGAATTTTCTGCATCGTTGCACCCCTACCTCCAATTATTATTATTTTTTAGTTTTTTGTGAACTGGCAACAAATAAATAAACATGGTCTGATATGATGACTTGAACAAGGGAACTCATTGAAATGAAAAAAATAAAGGAACTTTTAAAATGTCATTCTAGATTGTTGCATTGTCTCACTTATATTAAAACTAGATCAATTGTTAAAAGAAAAAAAAAAAAAAGAAAAACATGCCTGCAATATACATACAGTTCTTGTATTTAGATCATTAAAGAACTTTCTGGGTATTGCCAGATTTATTACCCACTTCCCACCATCCAACTGTGAACTATCACATTATGCACAGCGTTTCCTCCAGAAATTATTATCATGATACCGACAGACAGATGCAGAGAGGGGTAATAAAATACGGGGAGTTTACGCCAACAACTTAGTGGATATTTGACTACCACAAAGTGTCTTCTGCAGGCCACCATCATGAGCTCTCCTGCTGTCTCGCCCCTCATTATTCTGGCCCTGTCTCAGTCTTCAGCCTCGCCTGCCTCTCTCCGTCTCTTCCTCTAGAATTGTCAACATCCTCCTATGCTGCACATGGACTATTAGAGCCTCATAACTGTCAAGAAACCTGTGGCTTGCCTGGAGCAATATGCATTACTCTACCCCTCATGGTGCTGAATCTAACTCAGTTCCAGCTGTTCTGAAGAAATACTGTGTGCAAAAATTTGAGACAGAGTCATTTAAATTGTGTATGAATTAAAAAAAACAAAAAGGTGCTTTTAAAGGTGAGAAGCAAAACATGTGCAGTTTGTTTGGTTTCAACTTCAAGTGACTCATTTTGTTTTTTTATTTGAGTGTCTTGGATATGCAATTGAGGCACTGAGTCACAACAATTATTCATCACTCTGTTGGAAAGATCATACCAAAAAAAAAATCTGTAATAAATATTTAATCGACTGCATAAATATGTAACAGATAAGATGAGTGTTAGAAAGCTCTTGAACAAGTCTTTTAATAAAGAGGAAAATGATTTAATTTGCAAAATTAAAATATTAGGGTTCATTTCCTTCTTAAACCTAAACCTTTCCCACCTTGCTACCAGTTGTTTGACTTTTTCCTTCAGTTGTTGACTTTGTATTTTGCAGACATTTGCATTGTTTCAGTTGAGTTTGAACATGTGAGGCGGTCACTGCATTACATCACGTTTTTCTCTCCATGTTTTTTTTTTCTTTTTTCTTGTAGCCCTGAGGTGTGCTTGGAGTTATTTGTTTTGCTGCATGACAAAGCTGTAACTTATCAAAACAAGCTTGAGATGAGCAAGAGCAACACTGTGAGGTGGTGATATTCATGTTGCTTCAAGGTTAGCATCTTTGCCTGCAGCTAAACAGCAGCAAACCATCACCGGTCATCTCCCGTGCTTCACGGAGGAGGTTAGGAACTCAAATCATGACCGTCTGGACTAAAGTTTAGATATTCAGCAGATGCATGAAGTCACGTGTGAAATGTGCTGATTCATAGTTAATCAGTTATAAATGTGCATTAAACGACTACATTCTGAGCTTAATTAAAATCCATCAAGTAATTCAGTAAATATTTTACTAACAAACATGAATGCATTAACAGAGACAAAGAACTGCATGATTTCCCACCTGTCACGGCAACAGGCAATAATAAAACAGCTGCAGTGGAAAGTTTCTCTGAGGCACTTTTACATTTTATCCTAAGAGTCGTGATTTGCTCAAGCATGACAGGTGTGTTCTTTGTTTTCATCCATTGACAGTTTCTGGAGTTTCATTATAAAGTCATATCAACTCCATCAGAGCACTGTTTTGAATAATAAACTGTGTCTGCCCCGGAGGTTCTGAGATGCAGGACGCAGCTCTCCTTGACCTGGTTGTATATTCTGAGTGCCTGGAAGAGATCAGGGGACATTCTCATTCACATTTGGAGATAGAAGGTATTAGTTTGTTTATCATGTCTGTCTCGGTGTCTCTCTGCATGTTTGGAATGGCCTGTCTGTGGATGTTTCATTAACCATCCATCTGGCCTGACACGATGTGACTCGTGATTTTGAAGTTTGATTCATTGCACTTGATCGTGACCAACCAGAAGCCTGCTCAAACACAAACATGAGCCTTTGAAGAAATGGTTTAAATCCAATGTTTGACATATAAAAAGGAACAGAAATGTCAATTTTTTTTATTTTAAAAGCTTAAAAGACACTCAATCATTTTAAAATACATATCAGATATATTTAAAAGCCTAGCATTTCTTCAAGGAAATCTTTTGAGAATAAATGGAGTTATAGCCGTTTTCATCAAACTTTGTAATTTGCATTATGAGCGTTTAGGAAATATCACACACACACACCCACACACACAATGATCTCTATAAAGCTAAATATTTATTCTAAGATAGCATCTCTAAATATTAATCTCAATATTATCAAAAAAGAGCACACAAATTATGAGTTTACTCTCATTTGGCAAAACATTTAACATTCACGTACATTCACAGACATTATGACTAAAATGACTATTTATTGGTTAATTATCAAGTCTAACAGAAACAGTTTAACCTCAGTTAGTCTCAGAAACAAACTCTTAATTTGGCTTTCAACTATTCTAAGGGAGGGGGTGTACTGATCAAAAACTGAACTGTTTGTTTATGAAACCAGACGTGTTGTTTTCATGAATTATTCTGCGTAATAAATAAATACTTAATCTTTGTCAAAGTGCTTATAAAATGTTTGGAATTCAAGGAATGGCGATAAAGTTAATTGTGGTTCTGCCTCTTTTGTCCTCGGGGGAAACACTGTTGTTCTGTAATAAATATGAGATAATGAAGCAAACAAAATGCAGAAAAAAAAACGCTTAAAGATGTGAATAAGAAAAAAATCATAAAGAGTTTTTAAGATGAACTGAAGCAGTATTATTCATGTGCACTTTAAAGATGCCAAGAATATCTTCTTTTTGGAAGAGGAATGTAATAAAATTACTCAAGACTTGTGCAGCATTTAAGGTGCTTTCTTTGCTGAAAAAAGACGTTTTTATTACGTTTGAGTCTCATAAAAACAGCAACAAGTTGTCTCTCCTTAAAGCACAACTTTTATGGCCGAAAAACACTTGAATTTATCTTATTTGTACCCACGCCACATTTATCCTGATAATAGGAATTATAAAGCAGCTCACGTGGCTATTTTGAACCACAAGAGCAAGTTCATATTTGTTAATTTAAATGACATTTAATCAAGTCTGATAGCCCACATTACTGGTCCAATCAGAAAATCAGATCTTCTCTGGCTTTGGTCCTTTACAGCTAATTAATTCAATCAAACTGTCTGATTGCACCGATAACATAATAGGTTTTATTCTGGTTTTAAAGCTAAGCACAAATAAAAAAATGATACATTCACTATAATATATTGACAAACGATTTAAATAAAGGTGTTCAATTACATAATGCTCAACCCACAGAAAGGACAAATAAAATACTGACTAACTGGTTTAAAGTAGTTTATAGAATATATGAATTGGAGCTGTAAATAACCCACATTCACACAGAAATGTTTAAATTAACCACAGAGAAGCTCTTATGTTCAGGGAACTAAATCAAAATTGAATATTGAGTTAGACGAACACAACGTGAATACTGAGTGCTGACTGAGTGCCTGGAGTAAAAAAAAAAACACACAACTGAAACTGGGTTTAAAATGATCAAAACAATAGTTTAAACCTAAATCCAGGAGATTAGAGACTCTATTCCTTCAAGACAAATAAAATATATGAAGGTAAACATTAAAAACATTTAAAGTTACAAAAACAAAATGTCAGAGCTGTAATATTCTGAATGAGTCGATCATTTTGAAATGATTAGATTAACTAGCTGAAAAAATGCTGAAGTAAAAGTCTAAGAAGTTTACAGAAGAGACTATAAACAGAAACATACAGTTGTGTGAAGCTGACTCAACTATAATATTGCCTAATGACTCACCAAACTGCATGACTTATGACTAAAGTTCTAACTCTTGATAAACATTTGACAGAACATCTTTTACTGTATTAAAAGGCCAATATTATGTGTCTTATACATACAGTTCAATTCTATACCAAAAAACTGTCACCTTCAGTTGTTATGAAAATACTGTGTATATGTATAAATTAAAACTAAATTTGACTTTGCATCACAGCCATTTCTAAACACCTTGAAATTGGCCTCTGTCTCTTTGGGTGTATTCAACTCTTGTTTGGTCCGGACCAAATATCGACTTTATTTTTTTCCTTTGGTACAGTTTGCATTCACATTGTGCTTTTTGCAAGTGGACTTTAACTTATAAACAAAGCCGGTCATTGCTCCCATTGGACAGAAATAACGGGGGCGGGACAGACCCAGACCCAGAAATACAGGTGGTGTTCATACAACTGACTATAAAGAATATCAAGAACAGCTCCTTTAATGGTGGTTTAGTGATGATATACTTATAATTTTGGGACAGCATGTCTGTAACCTAATGTGTGCTGTAACCTAAAGGAGACGAGATGCTTTACATTCTGACCCTCAACGGCTCATCGTTTGTAGCGTAGTGTTAGCATTAGCAACACTGGAGGGCTAATGTTGCTTAGCTACGGTGACCCATGAAGTCCAAAAAGTTGCATGTTTCCATGGTTTTGTTCAAGGCTGGTCTGTATTCACACCAGAAGCGAACCACACCAGAGTTTGTTTGGAAGTGGACCGTTTTCTTCAAGGATGTAGTTTAATTTTTGTTTGCCAATTTATTTTAAAATTTAGTCTTTTTTGTTGCCATTTTTTACTTCTCTTCTGCTTCAGCCTTGTTGTCTTTGATGGGGTTTAATTGTGGGCGTCTGAACAGGCAGTCTTTTCTCTTCCTCTATCTCCTAATAGTTCCTGTTTACTCTTCCTGTTGCCCCCACCAGAGGACCTGCATACTTTTCCAACATGTCATTTGTTTGTTTTTTATCGTGTTTGGATTTTTATTCTTACAAATTCTTTTGATTTCTTTACACACTTGTTCACTGCCTTTTGATTCCACTTATTAGTTTGACTCAAGTCTGTTGCTTTATTTTTGGACGTGCCAGCTTCCTGTGGGTTAAACCTTTTACTCTAGGTTTTGTTGGTCCACATGGCTCACTGGTCACAAACAGAAATCATTCAGAGGAACTCTGCATATTTTTTTCCTCACAACTTTCTCATTTTTTGGGCTGATATCTAATGTTTGACAGATTCTACCCTCTCTGTGTTGAACGGTTACAAAAATTGCTTTCTAATGTAGTCATTCAAGAACTCTGGAATCTGTTTTTTTTCCAATAAACTTTAGAGGAATAAATAATGACCTTTGTGGAAATTGGATTTGTAAGAATAGTCTTATAAAAGGAACATATACCTTCCTGTTGACAGTTTTATTTCAGTAATATTGAATTATGCAGCTTTTTATGTAATAAAGAAAATATATTTTTGTACTGCTGCTGCTACGTGTGTACAGAACAGCTCTGACAACATTCACACTTCTCCAAGTCCATCCTGCAGTATCCACACTTGTATCACTTTCCAAATCATTTATTTTGGGTAAGGTATGTAAAGAAGCCGCAGCCTAGAGATTTTGAAAGGCAGATCTGTATGGTGATGGATTCGCCCCAACAAAGACTCTTCTTCCAGAAAAGCCTGCGTACTCAAACTGAATCCAGGCAGCCCCGATCGAGATGCATTTCACAGAAGCCACAGTAAATTCACTGTAAACTCTAGCAAACAGACAGGAAAACAACTCCAAATGGAAAAAGAAGTATCCCTGAAATGACCCTACAGACAGTGCTGCTGTCACTCCTCGTTTTGTAGCGTGAGCTCAAAGAAGGGGACAAAACTTTCAAAACAAGACACAAACAAGGAGGACTATAAGAACATATAAAAGCAACAAAATGGAAATCTTGTTTGGATGAAACCGATGCTTTACAGCTACCTGTTGGACTGGAGGGTGAAACTTTAGACCAGTGACGTCCATTTCAGGGCCACCATCCTGCATGTTTCAACTTACCTGACTCAGTGGTTAAACCAGGTGTTTTAAATCAGATAAATAACTAAAATATGCAGGATAGTTGCCCTAGAGGACCGGAATTGGACTCAACTTCTGTTGACAGAGTTTATTGGGTATTTTCTCTACAGAGCTACAATAAAGAAATTTCCACTTGTTTTCCAACTTACGTAGGAGGAATGCAGAGTTTCAGATGGAGACAGTAATATCTTGATTACTGTTCTCCTGTTGATAAAATCATACTGACATCCATAGCTTGCGTTGGCTCATTGATTTGTACATTAATATGGCAAAGAACAGTGGGATTATGATGGCGGGTTTGCATAACTGCCAGATGGTCTATAAGTGAATTTTGTCGCATAATTAAATCATAAATGTTTATTTAGGTTTTTATTAAAGTTTATCGTTCATTATTACATGATACACAAATGTCCTTTCCACATATTTAAAATAAATGTAAAAGTTTCAGTCTACCAGGAGAACTGGTGATTGCCTCCGGTAAGGAAACAGCACCTGCTAAAAGAACAGATTTTTATTTCAATTTAGCAACACACGACGTCAGAGCAGCCTCCTACTTAAGTGTATTAATAATAGAGGTAATGTTAATATTGAAAGAGAATTAAATAGGCCCCAAGGATCTGCTTTTGATTGTGTGTAATGAATTCTACAGTATCAGGCTATTGTTCTTCTTAATGAAAAGAGAGTGACTGTGGATGTGCAAAGGCACAGATTAGATTAATAGATCACACAGAATTGAACTCAATTTTGAAAGGCATAATGAGCAGTCGGTTTTTCGTGCAGCGTGATGTGAGCAACTTTCAGCTTACAGCTTGAAACTGAAGCGGAAGCTGAGAAAGACCAAAGATGACAGAAAAAATTAAATAAAAAGCCCACCTGGAGACTGAAATATTATTGTGAGTGTTTGTTCATTATGTGCTATAGTTGTCTAATGATCATGTCATTAGTTATTTTTTATTTTAAAATGTAATCTGTTAAATATACAGGACAGAAACTGATATGTGCCGTGTCCAAAACGAGAGGCCAGGTCCTACGAAGAACCCGGTTGAGGTGAGCCGGGTCCTTGGTAGACCGCGAAGACCGGAAGAAAGTTGCTGTGAATTTGGATGGTCTAGCCTTCGGCTTTATGACGCATGTCTGGTCGCCTAGCAACCGTGACGACACTAAACAGATGCAAAATTAAATCGAAATTAGAAAAATATCAATATATTAGAGTTATTAAAATCACAAGACAATAAAATTTAAAAATCTCCGGTCGGCCCGCAATGCATTATGGGATAAGGTGGACCGGGAAGTATCCATCGGACCAGTCCTTCAGTTTGGGGCAAAGGAAGGACCCATTTGTCGGCCGCATCTGAGGAGCCTTTGGATTTGGACAGCCTGCGTCGCAGCGCTGTGACGAATTCGGCCTTCGGAGGACCCGGCCTCTCGTTTTGGACACAGCCGTAATTAGAAATAAAAGCAGAAATATATAAAATGGACCAATAAATAAATAAATAAACTTAAAAAGCACCAATTCAATTAAAAAAGGAGAACTTTCTCTCATGTTTTATAACTTAATTGATAATCATTTATTTTTCCAGCTTCTGAAGAACCCAGCACCATTAAAAGTCATAAAATAACTACAATTATTCTTTGGTTATTTTCAAATGTCATATCTTTCTGTAAATCTAACCTCAACAGACAACACATTCCAACTTAACATAGTTCTGTATAAAACTTCATGTCTGACTTGTTTTAGACAAAAGGGAGTTTAAAAGCAACGTAAGCTTGTCTTGTTTTAAAACTGTCTGTTAGAAGTGATGGGGAATAACTCTGACAAAAAGGCTAAAATGTTTAAGATCCAGATTTTATGAAAGAAAAGATGACTGTATTTAGGTCCATCACTGACCTTCATCCACGATAGACTCAGAGGCATAAAATCAACACTGATCCAATAGTCCCAGCCAAGTGCTAACCTTGCAGCTTGTTCTGGACTATTTACAATTTACCCAGATCTTTTGTGGCACCAGACCAAACTACTGAACAACAATCAAGGTGACACAAAACTAAAGCCTGCACCATCTGCCTTATTTCAGGAGACATAACATGAGCATTCCACTGACCTACTGAAATATTTCTACTCATTTTCTTCACAATCTCATGTTTATATGTAGACCATGATAACTCCCAGCAGTTTAACCTCTTTAACTTGTTTTATTTGTCGTTTTTAAAAAATTTTTTTAACATTAGAATTTGTCTTATAACATTTAGTCCAAAACCAAGCACTTTGTAAGACATTGAGTTTTAACTTGTTCTCTATCCCCCACTCCCACGGTTTGTCAGACATCCAACTTAAGTTACCGTAAACAAGTTCCATCCATCTTCTTTTTAACTGGAGCAACAAGTCCGGGGTCCAGCCATCCCTCTCACCATAAACACTCTCAAGCTCCTCCTGAGGGATCCCAAAATGTTCCCTGGACAGGATAAGATCCCCCCCCCGATGCATTCTGGATCTGAACCGGGTTCTGTTCCCAGTGAGAAGTGTTTGGAAGAAATCTCAAAAGGAGGTGCCCAGGAGGCATCCTAATCAGATGCCCAAACGACAGCAGACTTTTTTTTAATGAGGAGTAGTGGCTCCGCTGCAGGCTTTCCTCAGGTGATGGACTTCCTCATATTATCACGAAGACTTATCCAAACCACCCCATGGAGGAAGCTCATTTCACTTGCTTAGATTTAAGATCTTGGTCTTTCGGTACTCTAGTTTCAAACATGCACGTTAGTTTGACCTGAGAGTCTAAATCCATGTTGGTTTTCAGAGTTTTTGAATCTCTGTGGTGCGTCAGGATCAGACTGGTGACCGGACCAGGATGAACACCAGCACCAGTCGACCTTGCAGTCCCGAACAGGACTCAGTGGATGGACATTTCCATCACTGTTTTTTTGAATACTGACTAGTTTTATTTACAAAGAAAAGAACTGTGTTGATTTCTCACTCCCACATCATCATCATCATCATCATCGTCATCATCACACACAGATTGCTGTCAGGCACATCTTAGTTTCAGTTTTCAACATTTATTATTCTACCATCAGAGATGTTTATCAGCTTGTCTGACAAACTTTATTACACGTTGCTGCATTAGAAACAGAGAAAATAAAAACAGAAGCTTTGTGTTCTCTGCTCTTAGTTTCACCATCATGGCTTGTGTCACCATGGCAACTAAGAAAGTGGGTTGAGATTGATTTATTTTAAAACACAAATCAAGTTTAAATTCCTAAATAAAAGCCAAAAAAATCCAAAATGACCTGGATTAAACCTAATGGACAACACCTTGCTCTTTTCTTTCAGAAACCGCTCAAACCTCCAGGTTCTCATCCAGGATGCTGTGATACCCAGAGACTTCTGATCAAGCACTGAAGAGTCTAGATTAGAATTAGCTTTTAGATGGTTATTAAACCTTTTCTTGATTTTTATCCATTGCGATTTAACTTTTAATGAAACTTATGTAAATTGAATTTAAGCTGCAATCAGCCATCAAAGTAAACAATAAGCTAAAAGACATTATATAACTGCTGCTCTGAAAGATGTCGCTAATTTGTTTCTTTCTCAGAGATTACTTTTATTACATAAGTGCTTGTGACACAAAAAAGGAGAATTACTGGAGATTTTGTTTTGTTGTTTTTTTACAGTCTAATGCCTGCAGGGCAGTGGTCAGTGAAGTGGTTGAAAGGCTGATCCTTCTTTGTGGTTTGGACTCCATTTGTCTCCTAAACCACAGTTTTCTTTAACATAAGCGCTGCCTGAAAACGAGAAGTCACCTCAGACAAGGCCACTGGGCTAAGTACATCATTTATATTATGTAATTTATCCCCATCACATTCTATTCATAGCTGATTAAATCACATATCTTCCCTGCTGGAAAAGAAAAAGGTCAAGGAGTCATTCTGAGGGTGACTTTAAAAGATCACCGTGGTAACGCTGTGTGATGTGTGTTTAATTGAAGTTTTCCATTAACCCATAGACCCTGCTTTCATCCATCACACATGATCCGAAATAGACTGAGTTGTGTTTAAATTAAAGTGTACATATATGTTTTGTAATTAAAAGTAAGCATTTTCACAATTATTGGTACATTTAAATACAGAAAACTTGTGCTTAAAGTGTTTTTAAATCATATCTTACTGCTGGGGACCTCTAATTTACAGAATGTCCTTATTAGTAAATCTATGAAGTAAACAACTTGTGAACTGCAGGACAGTTTAAAAAAAAAAACATTTGTTTAATTTGTTTATCTGAGATCTCATCCTTTGTGTGAAAATCTCTCTACAATATTCAGAGTCATATTTATGCCATAATAAAAAGCATTCTACAAAGTGCCTTTGAACAAGGATGTGCTTTAATTACACTAAAGTGATTTGTGATTTTTATTCCTGCTTACAAATGCTCATAAAATAAGCAGTTAACCTTTACGAAACACTAAAAATGTTTAAATGAGGGCTGCACGAAAAACGAGGGAGCACTTTATTTTTACACCTTTATTAAAAAACAGTTACTTTCTAACATGTTTTTTTCACAACAAAAAGTTAAAAAGCACATATGATTGTGGTTCTTAACTTTTGTAGTTATTAAGAGCTCAGAAAATAAACCTTAATTTATGCAGGAAGTTACAAAACCAGCTGATCTGAGCTGTAAAGACTTACAACTCAAAGTTTATTATTCAAAGGAACTCAAGTAAAAATAAAGCTTTTCTACTTTCTCCACACTTTTTTTATCTTGAAAAAGAAATAAAATAAAAACAGGACATATTTGTTGTGGTAGCTGAGTTGATCGAACGTTGACCAGTTTATCCTGAGGGTGCTGACTCAGCTATATTCAGTTTATTTACAGAAAAAATGAATAGTAAACATTTCTAAGCTTTTGGAACCTGCAGATTGGTGTAAACTGTTTTAAATGAGAGCAGAGCCTGTTTGTGTTTCCCCACATCTGTAACCAAATGAACAATTAGCAGGTTTGAGGAGCAGATTAGCGTCTTTTTTTCTTCCTCCTCTCAGGGGATTACTCTGGATAATTTTCTTTCCTTTTTTCAATTTGTCAACCATTTGGGTGTTAGGGTTGTTCTTGTGAGCTTTTTGGATAAGCTGGCAGGTTTTGAAAACAGGCCAATGAACAAATGGAGTTATTTGTCTTTTATTATTTCCTCTTCTGTCGTTCAAGTTAGTATTTTTGTGCATTTATCTTAATGAATTCCTGGAGTGTTACGAAACATCAAACTAAATTAGGCTTGCAACTATTTTTTTTAACTAAGTAAAGTTGTTTGCTCAGAATGAAATTAAGTGTTTTGCCATTAAACTGATATTTTTGCAATCAGGAATAAACCGAA
>JARVJO010000061.1:4979225-4991354 GCA_031762555.1 Cynodonichthys magdalenae
ACGCGCTTTACGGAAACGCCCCCTCCATTACTCGACACACGCTTCGAAGCCTCGGCACATCACGTAACATCACTAGTGAAAACTATGTTTTGCTGTGAAGATGTAAGAAGCGTGTTTTTGAAAAAGCATACAGAAACAGAGCTTTGCAACTCTTGGATCCTATATCTGATTTTTTCCCCTTCTTTTTTTTTGCTGTCCTGGTCATTTTTTAAGCCAGAAAGATTTTTAATTCTGCCCACAACCTAACAGACCCCCATCATAAACCTCCTGATTTAACCTCTAAATGTCATGAGAATAATTATTTGGTTAATTATGTTTGTTTTACTGGTGCATTGTTCCCCTTATGCATTCATGCAGTTTTTTACATTAAAAACAAAATTAACCATTTTTTGAGGACCCCAAGTTACAGCTCACAGACCCCTGGGGTTCTTGGGACCCCAGTTTGAGAACCTCTGCCCTAAAAGAGAATTCTGCAACATGTAGCTAACTTAATATGTAGAGCTAATGTTGACAAAATCTCTTAGTGTGAGGGCTGTGTAAAGACTTTTGCTACAGAGGCGAATTGCTAACATTAGCTAACATTAGTGACGATAAAAGTTTGATGTAGTTTGATATCTTCTGATCCCAGAGAACCACTGCTCACTTTCTTGGAGTGCAAGTGAAAGGGAGTAGGGGTTGGGTGGCAACAAATAAATCGGACAATATTCTGGCTATTTAGTGATATTTCCATAGTTGTGGTCTTGACCTGGAAATAAAATCCTGAGTCCTCAATGTCCGAGACCAAGACAAGACCGAGTGCAAATGTTGTTGAGACCAAGACCATCAAAAAGTGGTCTTAGGACCAAGACTGGTCTCAGGTACTACACGACTTCAGAGGTCAATAGTTGTCCTGAAAATCCAGCTTCTTATTTATGCCACTCACTGCAAAAAGTAAGATTTATCAAATAACTAGAATAAAATTCAAAGGGAATCTAGGCCGTAACAAAGAACACTGCTTTATTGTAATATTTATGTTCACTTTCATCTGATGGGATTAAGCTCAACAAGCTGCTGACTCAGTCTTAGTGGCAGCCTCAAAGGTGGTTTTATTTATGCTGTTTGTGCATCTTTTGCTTTTTATAGCGTGCCCAGAAACTATCCCTCTAAAAAGCTTAAATATTCTATTTAATACAATCATTACACACTTTCAAGCTCAAACAAGCTGATACGGAGTTCATATTTAAATGGGAAGTTGCCAAGTAGTGTGACTTCAAAGCTAATTAGGAAACTAAATATAACCAGACAACCGGGGTTTAAGGCAGTACACCTCTACTTCCCGAGCTTTAAAAGCATTCTTACAGTATTCAATTTGCTATTAAAGAAAACCACCTTATTAACTAGTAAAAATATACAGTGTTTGGTGATAAATTAGAGCAAAAACTGGCATAAAGTACAGTAAGGTGTTGCCAGAGCAGCTTGAGTGTGCCTTGGCTTTGATTCTGCAAGTTTTCAGAACTCTGCAGGAGAAATGAAGACCATTTATCTCGATGCTGGCAGAGAGTTCAGACTGACATGTAGGCATGAACTTCCTCACAAATGTTTCACTCAGTTGGGCTCATTGGCACCATTATTGGAAGGACAAAGTAATTTTTGTTTTTCTCAGACTTTAAGGCAACATAAGCTAAATATTCATGACGGCTGCCGTTCTCTGGCTCCAACAGACAGACTTTCTTCAAAATGTAATGAAGAAAAAACATTTTCAGATGAGTCATTAAAACAGAAACTATATTAAAACATGCGTTACTCTTTAACAATGGAACCATATAAGAACCAAAAAAAAAAAATGTCCTGAAAAGCAAGTTTTATGTTGTTTGAGACAAGCAACAGTAACTTTCTGATTGGGAGGGAACTGTGTTTTAGTGGTTATCTCAACACGGGCCTGAAACTCTCCTCAGACGACCCTGTGGCCTGGCAACAGTAATATATTGGCTGCTCGTGAATCCGCTGACTTCAGACAGAAAGAGTAAAAGAGCTGTCAGCTGAGGGAATGGAGGTCTGATTACGTCCACACACTCACACCTGAGCTCTTCCCAGCCTGCTCCGTGGTGTGAAACACAGACAGATGCACACAATCACACACACACGTGGGTGTGTGCGGGCCATGCATAAACACATTGGATGCAATTTGATCGCAGCAACCAAGATGTTTGGTTTTATTTTAGTGTCTCAAATAGATTGTAAAACTTTTTTGCTTTCATTCATGTCATCAAATTCCTCTGGATACTTGGTAGGTAAACATTAAAATCCACCATGCTTGCACATTGCAGTGGGGTTTTAATTTTTTTTCCAACAATAAAATTAAGATTAAGTTTTCTGTTTTTTACTGCCAGAAGTGATTTAATCTAGGTATTTCAGATATTAGACTGACACTTTAAAAAAGTTAATTACTAATTTATTTCTAAAAACAACAATAAAGTAAAACAATTGGCCAATACCTGTTTAACAAGCAGCTACTGGAAAACACTATTAAAATTATAAAAACAAGTAATATCTTTATGTCCACTTTTTCACTTTCTTTTGAATCATAAAAATGCTGAATAATCACTGAACAATGCTTTAAAGTTCAGCTTTAATAAATAAACCCTCAAAAAATCACAAAAACCGAACAGAACTCATACTACCACTAATAATACACTACCTGCAGTTCCAACATGATCAACAGTATTGGTAGCACTATAGGCACAAATATTACCTCGTCATAAAACAGCTGATTTTAATCAAATGTGACACAAAAAAACACAAGGCCTGTGGACCCCCCAGAAACCTTTCTGCCGTCATTTCATCACAATCAGTTCTTCTTGTTGTGTTTTTAATCTTCACAGGGTTGCTCAACTGTTGCTAATGTGGGCTAATTTTCACTGTTATAAGTTTTAGATTTTTAAAGTAGACATATGAGGCTTTTAAATCCTTCCTTTTCACATTTAAATCCTTCAGTTTGGGTCTTTATAAAGTGGAACCACAAAGCTTTGGTCTGAATTCCTCCTTATTCTAACTTCACCAGCTCATCTTTCACCCCTTTTCTGAGGTGTGTCTCAAAGCAGCTGGTTTTGTTACTGTTCCTTTAAGACGCTTCAAGCTCCGCCCCCCCCCCCCTCCTGCTTCCAGACCGATCCACTTCGGTTTGAGAGAGGGGGTTAAGTTTTCTAGCTTGCTGAAATGTTTTATTTACAATTTATTTAAAATATGTCAACAGAAGACCTGTTCATTCAGCCTACATGTTGGAACCAGAGTCTGACTCAGAACCAGAGGAGATTTAAGACCAGGAAATTGTAGTTGTTATGGTAATTCCGTCGCAGATCATTTGATGTAATAGCTCAGAAAAAGTCATAGAAAATAGAGAAAACTGAATGGGTTAAAAATCATGACCCAAACAGAAAATAAATATATGTTTGCAGCAACAGGAGAGACTAAATTCAACTTGTCTGCCTCCTAGAGACTCCAAGTCCACAACAAAATGTATTTAACAGCTAAAAAAATGGATTTTCCAAAATATGTCCCCTTTTAAAGAAACTAATCTGCATGCAAAAAAAATGTTTTCTATCTTCATTTTTAACTAAACCTCTGGTTTCAGTTAGAGTAAAGTGCTCCAGGCCAACCCTGGTGTGTGTAATTGAGGAGGACATGATGTATTGAATAAGGCAGACATCAGGTATCAGTGAAACACAGAAATGAGAGGATGAAAAGCACACCCCTCCGTGTCACAGTTGGAGACGTGTCTTTCGGTTGGTTTGACTGAGATTTAAAACTTGGAGGTCACCGACAGCACACAGTTAGCTTTTAATTTGTTTCAGTCATTTCTTGGCGTACAGCGGAAGAGAGGTGAAATGAAGAATAAACAGTTCTGACTGATAAAGTGGGTTGTTAAAAACAGTCCACATTAACAGTGATTAGTGAAAACGCTGCAATTTCCTTTTCTTTGTTGCATGAATCCAAAACTGTTTTCACTGGTAACAATTAACACAATGATGAGATGCAGACTGTTTCATTTAGAATTTAAACTGGCTCAGTGATGTCATGTGGTCAAAGCTACAAATAAAAAAACTGTTCTTGAAGTGTAAACATACATGTGTTTGATTCCAAACCATATGATTTGGAACATGCAGTAATAAAAATGTTGATGAGCACAATAAGAGGGGGATTAAATCCAGCGGTCAGTCGAGGTGCACCACAGGACCACCCAGAGGCAAACGTTCTAGAAGCCCAACTTGAACAGACTTTAATCTTCTGTAGACCTTTGATCTCATACGGGAATATTAGTTTTTATTTTGCTGTGTAGATCCTTGTTCATGCAGAAGATGGTAAATCCTAAAAGTTTATAATTAAATCAATACTTTTCTTCAACTCATCAAATGAATTGCTTTGATTTTAAACTCCTTATTTTACTTGTCTTTATTAAAAGGTACTTGATTTTATTTTTCAAATAATTTATTAGAGTATAAATGTTTTTATTGATGAGGACTAATGTGCACCAAGCCTGGGTCTTAGAAGATTCTTTTTTTTTTTTTTTTTTTTTTTTACTTTCATAAAACAGTCATTTATAAAAAGGCAGCTCTGTGTGTAACAGCAGTGTTTGATCAGTGAGGCTCAGATTTATTTTTTTAAACATGTAAAAATCTAATTACGATAACTCCTGCTCGACTAAACCCTGCTGCACCCCATGAGATCTCTGGTGCCCCCCTAAGGGGGTGGGGACCCCTGGCTGCGAATCATTGCTAAATTTGGCTGCTTCTAACAATTTTCTCTGAATAATAATCAAACATAAATTTAGCTGAAATCACAGCAAAGTGTCACAGTTTGTGGGATTAAACTCAGGACTTGCACAAGAAACCTGGGTAAAAGGAAAACTTAACTTTAGAAAATAAACAAAACAAACAAGCTGGTGTGGCTGCAAACTATTTGCAAAAAAAAAAAAACTTGAGGTAAAAGGAATAAATGGACTGGGGCTGATGAGGAGATGGAAGACAGCCAAGCCTAATGAGACAGGGAACAGGTGTGAGTGGGCGTGGCTTCACTGAGGAACAGGAGCTGAACTCTGGGAAACACTGAGAAAAGATCCATCGGTGGAACAAACAGAAATAAACCCAACATTAAACAGAAAATATTACCAAAAAATAACCACAAAGCACTAATTATAACACAAAGAATGTGGACTTAAATGTTGTGGAAAGCCTTAAAGAGCTTCTTTTCATCACATTCTTATAACTGTTCTCTTTCCTTCTAACAAAACGAGAGAATGTGTGGCTGAGAGCAGCTTTTGGGAGAATTGATTTGTATTAAGCTACAAAGTAAGAGAGCACAGAGAGTAAAATGTAGCAGGTTAGAAATAGTTTGCAGCACTGCTGTTGAGTCAGAGTTGCTGAGTCATTTTAAACAGTAACACCAAATTGTGCCAATTAGACGAAGGCTTCAGAACAGACTGATAACCAAGGTCTCCTCTCTCCAGCATACAGAGGCCTCTCCCTGCAGAGCTGGACTGTACTGAAGCAATTACTGCTGCTGTGAGGACATTTATCACTGCAGAAATCTGATATTGATAAAATAAATAAATAAAAACAATCAGATGTGGTCACCATGTTGAGCGCGCCCACACATATGCATTTTACTTCTCTTGTGACTGCCTGGATAAACAAGCTCAAGCAGCAGTAATAATCTCAAAATTGGGCTGCTTGTGGGGAAACTGTTTACTGGAAAATTATTCGCATTTGTCAAGGTCTTCCAATAAAATATTTATGTTTAACTATTTCTGCAATTGTATGATTTTTTTTTTTTCTTGGAGTTTGTGGTTTCCAAACTGTGATCCAATTATTTGGATTCATACTTAAACATCAGTACAGTCAACCATTTCCTCAGTTTTTTTTTTTTTTCTTTGTTGTTTTCTTCTGTTTTCCCAGAATCCACACTGGTGTTTAGGCACAACAGAAATGTTTCAGCAGCTTTGTGCACTGAAGGCTTCCTGCAGTTTCTCATTTACATTTATACCTTCTCTCAAACTATACTAATATATGCAGGCAGACAAGCTGACAAACAATCGGTATCATTAAATTTGATATCGAGCACCTTCCAAGGTGTCAAACTGTTTGAGTACACACAGAAAATTCACAGTTCACTGTTAAATTAATAGATGGGGATGTCATTTCTGGTTACACTGTGAGCAGAAGGCTCCTGAACATGAATATTAGTGTGGTTAGATTTCTGCTGCACCCATATTTGTTATAATTTTAAAAGGTAGACACATACGAAGGCCTCATTAATAAAGTAATTAGACTAAGTAGGAAGATACAGGGTTACAAAGTAACCTGTTAAAATATCAACACAAACTAAAGAATACGTTGTGTCGTGTCTCACAAATTCTAGTTTATTAATCAATTTAGACAAGTCAGGGGGATACAGTTTATTTTTTATTTATTTTTGCTATGTATTAGTAAAATAAAACAAATCAACAGAATGTGCCCATGAAGCAGATTTATCTATGAGACTCTATTGTCACTGCCTGCAGTTTGGATCTGAGCCGACAGGCAAATATAAAAATGTACTGACGAATTTGGGTACTGACATGTCCTACATTTAACTACAAATAAGTACAAAAATGAGGGGGGAAAATCACCAAAAATCCTTTTAATTACCAAAATAGATACAAAAAAGGGAAAATAAATATTTAAAAAACCAGAACAAAACAATAATTAAGTTAGTTGCATTAGTAATATATATGGAGGAAGAACTTTTTGGGACATTCATCAACGAGGTACATGCCTGGAGGAGTCCTCCTAATAATCTTGTCTCCGATCTTGTTTGTAGTGTTTATAGACAGGATCTCGGCGCAGTCATGGAGAGGAAGATGTCTTTTTGGGAACCACAGGGTCTCATCTCTGCTGTATGCAGATGATGTGGTTCTGTTTGCGTATTCGGGCCAAGACCTTCAGCGTGCACTGGGGTGATTCCAAGTTAAGTGTGAAGCAGCTGGGAAGAAAATCAGTTCCTCTAAGTCTGAGGCCACAGTTCTCGAACAGAAAAGGATGGAATTCCCCCTCCGGGTTGGGGGAGCGTCTCTGCCTCAAGTGGAGAATTTTAATTATCTGGGTGTCTTGTTCATGAGTGATGGAAGGATGGAGCGGGACATAGATCAATGGATTGGGGCCTCGTCAGTAATGAGTGCGTTGCTTTGGTTGGTCGTGGTGAAGAAAGTGTTGAATCTTAAGGCAAAGCTCTTGATTTACTGGTCTATGTTCCAACCTTCACCTGTGGTCATGAGGCGTGGATCATGACCGTAAGAACCAGATCCTGGATACAATTAGCTTCTTTCGTTGGGTGGCCGGGCTCAGCCTAAAGGCTTCTTTATACTCTAAGCAGCAGAAGATGGAGATTATTTTTTTTTAGAAGGGTTGCCCCCCACCTGCCCTAATGGACCAGCTGTGTCTGACCGTGATCAAACCAATACTTTTCTCACTTACATTTCACTTTCCCAACCATATTTCTCCTCTAGTTATGCTTCTGGAGCTCATTTGTGCTTTACTAGAAAATTAGCCACTATTAGCAAGCCACTAGCGTGCATCACCAGAGGGAAGAGCAGGGCCTTCAACTCATCTTATGGCCTGTTTTCATGCTCACCAAAATACTGATTGGTATATAATTCACACTAATGCAACAGTAAAGTGCTCCAGCTCTCCATGCTCTTGTTATTATAAGTGTTAGGTGCAGAAGTTGAGATATTTTACTGGTTACACCTCTGTGTTCTTTCATCTTGAGCTTGTTTGGTGTTCTTGTTTGATCACTTGTCCCCGTTTCAGTGGGTGAGTGGGGCTGCTAATGTACACTCTGTGGATGGTTACCACAGGAGATGAAGCACAGCAGTGCTATTTAAAAACCAGTCAGACTCTCAGATCAAACAGATCCGACTCTCCTATAGGGTAGAGCTTTGTGATGTGTGTTAATTGCAGGTATGTGGTTGCTAAAGTTATTTTTTGTTTTTAGGAATTTGCCAACAATGTTAAGTACACTGCTACGCTGCAATCTATATCCTGTAAATTGGACTCTTTAGCTGTTCCTAGCTGAACATTTGTTACAGCCTGTGGTTTTATGATCTCCAGTTAATTTTTTAAGTGCTCTGTTTTTATCTCTCTCTCTTGCCTGGTTTATACATTTGGGTCTTCAACTCGTATGACCTCTTAGCAAGCCGAACATCTTTTCAAGCTTCATTCTTTCATCCCACGACACCCTGATAAAATTAAAATATCACTCTAAAAACAGTTGCTGCCCTTTTTATTTACAGACAAAGATGTATTTAAAGATAGTCAGAGTGGTACTTTCACTATGACTCATTCTTGATTCTATGTGAGACGGTTGTTTTCTTGCTTTATTTTGCTTCAGTGATTGAGTTTCTGTTTCTTGTGACATGATTATTTAGATTTTTGCTTAATGAGCGATCAGGTTTTCACCTCGGAGCAACATTATTTATCTGTGACCAACAAATGATGGTATTTTAGTTGAAAATGCAGCAAAATCAGTTTAAACAATGATGCAAAGTGAAACTTTTATTTTTTTAAACTATAATTTTTATTTATTTTTTATATGTTTAGATGATGGAAACTGAATGCTGAAAGGGTCTTTTGCTGAATCCCCTAGAACATTTCTCCCTGATTCTTCTAACTCAGATCACTCTGACTGCTGCCTATTGCAGATAAGATACTGACTATTCATACCTCTCACTATAACACACATTTGAAAAACACAAGGGCCAATCACACAATAACATTTTTTCTGAATACAAAAAAAGTTAGAATTTCAACTTTGAGTTCCCATGAAAATTACATTTTTAGGAACCTCAAATTATATATTTTTTAAAACGCCACCCTTTCTCATTTGTTAAGAGCCTTAATGTGTTAAAGCTGTTGTGTCAAAGCCACAGCTCTAATCTAACCTGCAATCAAAAGGTGATTTATTTGAATAAGTCAAATCTCTTGACTAATAATAATAATAAATGTTTTAATGTTTATATGGATTTAACCCAGATGGTTCATTTAAAACAAACCATTTCATGCATCAGATTAATGATGAGCATCATTTTGTTCAGTTGCTTATTTTACCTGGGTTGAATTCATGATGCGTTCAGGCTCCAGGTTTTGCTCCTTAACAGTTGCCTGCTTTGCAGCTTAACAAGCTTTGCTTCTGGAATATCAAATGAAAAAAGATGAAGTGTTAAAGTAAAAATAATTAAAAGTGTGAATATAAATGCCATCGCTGAGCAACATAATTTGGATAAATGGAGCTTTAATTAAAGTGAAAACATGTACCGGACTGTCATATTAGCATGGAAAACAACAAACAGTACTTTGAGAACTTTTGATGGATTTATAGAAAAACCTGCAGTCTATATTGTTTTTCAACCTTCTCTGCTTTTTATTTTTCAGATATCAACGTGTGTCTCGTCTGTTTTGATGTCTGAAAAAGGAAAAAAGTGCGCTCACAGCATCAACACATGACCTCCAGAAAGGTGAAAGACATTTTTGCTTCTTTCTCCAGTCACTCAGATTATTTGCTGGAGAAAAGACCCTCAACGATTTACTTCTGTATGATATAAACACACTCAGGAAAGATTGCAGCAATATTTCTGCAACAAGTGACTGAGGGAGGTGGCAACAGCAAACAACAACAAAATAAGAAATTTGATCAACTTATTACCTCATTCATCTCATATGTTGCTAAACTTTTATGAATGTTTGATATCTTAAATCCATATGGAATAGATTTGAATTTATTTCATATCTCTAATCCACTTGATTGCTTCTGAAGAAGAGTAATGTTCATTCAAGATGAACACCATATTAAAGCAATCTTATCTAACACAAAAATGTTTAAACTTCACTGAATGTTAAAGCAAATGAGCTGAAATTTGTTGTGGAAGTTGCTGAGAGAACATATTATGTAAGAACACACAATGTACTGATCATATTCTTTTTAAGGTTTGCACAAAATAACTTTTTATTATAAAGTAATCTTATTCTAAAATAAAGGTATAAAAAGCTGCATTTCTTCGAGGAATATTAGACCTTTTAATTCCTATTATTTCAGTATTTGATGAACTTATCAAAGCTGGACTCTCCCTCCTTCCTGTCCCTCCCTGAACACTCCTCTGAGCTCAGGAGGTCAGCAGGAGCTCTGCTTTGATCAAGTGTCACGCTGGATGATACTTGCAGCTGTATGAAAATGGAAGGAAAATTCAATTATCCTGAGCTTTGTTGTTGCATATTAATTAAGGTGCCAAGTTGAAGCAGTGGTGAATGGCGTGACGATGGATTTAAATAGATTACAGGGCAACTGGGTGAGTGTATTAAAAGAGTGAGCGATGGTGTTTGCATGCTTGTTAAGTGTCGCTTTTACACATATTTGTTTAACAAAATTGTGAAAGCAGTGCTGGAGCCTAATGGAGACAAATCCCTGCCGAGGCCAGCGAGGCTTTTAGTGACTGGTTTCTCTTTGAAACAGAGATCATGACGGAGCTGTGGTCAACCTCAAATGAATATGTTGCGTTTCCTCAGCAAACCCTAACAACAAAACAGGCTTTGAATGGAACTATAATGTAATACACAAACAGAATCAATGAAAAAAACAAACAGAAAATGTGTATTTTCAGTCAACAATTTGCCTACAGATTCTGTGCCATAAAGCATTTTTTCACAGTTTTTAATACCTTTGGTAACAGTTTTATTTTCTCGTCTGTTTATACTCAAATGTTTGCACAATGAGAGCAAAGTTGAATGAACAAATTACTTGTTTTTATTTGCCTTTTGGTAATTCAGCTTATGTGGTTTTACATATGTCATGTAAAAGTTGTCTAAAATACAACAAAAACATGTGAAGACAGTAATCATGTTTCTTGTCCTGTTATATTTAGTCACCGAGAGCCATTCATTTTGTAATAAGAGTGTGGTCAGAGTGTTGCTTCCACAATTCACCAAATATTTCCAATAAGAATATTTTAGGCCAGTGAATCCCACACTTTGTGTTAAAGTCAATTTTGCATAATGACGTCTGAAATAGTTGTGCTCATAAAACGACAGACCTCTCAGGAAAAATGTTACTTTGATCTCAGCATCTCACACCCCTGCATCAATTCCTACACATTTGAAAATCACCCATGTTGCAGACACTCAGAAACCCTGCCGAATGATGGGTGAGCCTTTCTTTGGCACATAAAATGTCCAGTTTCTTTTTTTTTTTTTTTCTCCTAAAGCGAACTGAAACATGGAGCCGTCTGACCACAGGACACACGCTGACCATCTTTCTTCTTATCTGAGAGAAGCAGATCTCACAGTACAGAGTGGGAACATGTCTTTTCCTCAGTTTATTGCTGTTTCAGGGCACATTTCTTGACCCAGCAGTGAAATATTGAGTGCTTTTTTATTTACTATCTCAGCATAAATTCTTCATTTTTTGTTCATTTTTTCTGGCTTGATCCTTCCCCAAGCGCATTCTTGACCTCACACCTTAAATCAGCTGACAAAAACAAAGTAACCCATTATTTACATTAGTTGACAACTCTTAGGTAACGACTAACCAAACTCCTGATGGATGTGTGGGTCAGAGTTGTGATTCAGCATCTTTCAGGATGGATGTCTCTGGTGTAGCTTATACATTAGATACAATAGAAACATGGTGTTAAATAATTCAAATCAATCAACTTTATTTGTACCTGCAGGTAAATCTGATTACAGTGAAAGTGAATTAGCTTCATTCCAAAAAAAAACACAAGCCATAACATAGACACACAGTAGAAGCAACATGATTAAAAAGTGAGCAGGTGCTCAATAAAAAATATAAATACAACTCCCAATTCTAAATACAGTATCAGAATAAAAAGATAAAACCATTTAAAACCCAATAAAACAAAGTAGAATACATTTAAAAAAGTGTAATATTATTAGAAGAAGTCTGAAGAAGCCTTTCAAATAAAAAGTGTAAACTTATTGAAAAAAACAATCCAGTTGTCTTCACCTTCACACTGGTGACCAGCTATAATTCAACAACCAAGCTCCATCTTATATTAAAGATCTTATTGTTCCATATTTTCCTAACAGACCTCTTGGCTCTCAGACT
>JARVJO010000061.1:5001413-5022612 GCA_031762555.1 Cynodonichthys magdalenae
TTCAGCTGTGTTGAACCAGGGCAGCACCTAAAACATGCAGGACACCGGCCCTTGAGGACCAACTTTGGACACCACTGGTAAAGGATGTTGAACAAATACTCGACCCCTCTATGAATATTGTGGCCCCTCAATGGCCCCTTACTCAGAAAAATCCTGTCTGCCCAAGCATGACAGATCTTCAAGGCAAACCGTTTTATTTATTTTACAGTGAGTACGTTAGTCAATCAAGTTTAGAAAAAATAGGACCTGTTGGGGCTTAAAAAGCTTTTTACTTGATGTGTTTAGAAAAAGAATGACCCTCAGCGCAGGTGAGTTACAGGTGTCCACATTTTAAAAGAGGTCAAGTTATTTGTTGAACACTCTGCTACAAAAAAATCAAGCACTCTTCAAACAAATGATTCACTTTAGTGTCCAGAAATGTATTATCCTACTTCACAAACATCCATACACTCAAACTGTCACATTTTTATTTATTTATTTTTTTTTTTTTTAACTTAAGATTGTGTACAAGGTTGCCTGGAAAGGAGCAGCAACACAGTTAGCCCGAATGCTTTGGAGGACAAAAGACGACTGCAGGAAGCAAAGAGAAGCAGCTTCCTTTGAAATCAAAATTAGCCCAGGAAAAAAACAGCCTCGGGCTTCCTTTCTACCACTTTAGTTGCTAGTTTAGTTTTTTTATCTTATGTTGTAGCTTTATACCCACTTTAAACATATTTATTCAGCTCTGTAGGATAAATGTTATGGTGGAGCACATTCCGAGCCTCTTTTCTATTCTTGTTGAACACTCAAGGCCACATGAATGTATTTACCCAACACTTCTTCATCTATAGCCTTTTACAAGCTCTGCAGAGCTTTTCTTTATAATAGGTGCAAAAGTTGCATTTAAAGTCTTTCTCAAATGTGTTTTGACAAGCTGGGATCAAACCATCGACCTTCCAAATGGCAGATGACTAATCTTCATCTGAAATAACAGCTGCCCCCAAAAACACATCAAAATTTAATGTTCCTGCGGCACTCAAGCAATCACTTGACCTCACTTTCATAATTGTCCTTTTATTAACAACTTTACCCTTTCCATTAGAACTGAGAAAACTGCATCTGCAGGTAAAAGACTGAAGCTGCATGAAAAAGTCCACTTCAGTGACCCTGTGACATGACTGTCTTTGGCGATTGTTTCTAAGTTAATAAACAAAACATTAAAATCAGCTTTTCATACATCCTATTCTGCGAGTTCCTAAACGAAACCTGATAAATGTTTAGATAATTGAACAATCGCTGGCCTGACATTTACAGAAAGACCCAGTCAGCAGTTATGGATCCTGAACACACTGAAGCATTTAGGTGCTGAAGTGCCAAATATTTTCTCTGGCAAGTTCCGAACATTATCAGAAGTATGGGGTAAGTGCATTTTGGGAAGAAGCCAAATGTACTTATCACATACGAACCCTAAAGACTGGAAAAAGCCCATCAGAGTTTCTTTAAAGCTGCATATTTTAAAGCCTGATCAGATATCACATCATCCAACTTCCCTTATAGTTTACAACTGAGTTGATGAAGAGGTAACGAAAAAATTGTCTCAATTTTCACTTTTTTTAAAGCAACATCTAAGCGTTACCTTGAAATATCACAGCATCAGTTTGGTGTGGATTTTTCCTACAGCTGGAGTGTGAGAACCCATATTTATGAACAGTAAATCTGTGTGGTTGTTTATGTTTGTGTTTTGGTGTCAGCGCTGAGGCATTTTTTTTTATCCCAAACTCAATTCACAAACATCTTAGTATCAATGGGTTGCTGTTTGTTGGAGCAGATGCGCGTCATGAGCCCTATTTGTTGGAATAAAACTGTTTAAATGACAAGCAATTAAAAGGCTATTTGTTTATGTGCAACTGCAGATTTTCTTCCATGATATCATGAGTTCAGGTCCTTTTAAAACCATGACAGGCTTCAACAAACTAGCTCTTTGTTTCCTCCAAATGGATTTCTTTTTTTCATGCACATGGCTTCCAATTTCCTTTATTCAAAGGGTGAGTGTTCACAACCTGCTGACCTCTCAACTCCTGCAGATGTTGAAACACTTTCTGGGGCCAGAATAGACCCAAGTCACATCCTGCTGTGTGGGAGCAGCTTCATTCTCAAATAATTGAACAGCATTGTTTTTTTGATTTCTCAAATATGGAGATTCTGGAGCCAGTGGTGTCTGTGGCATGGAGTGGCAGCTGATACTGGGAAAAGAGAAAATAAGTGCAACTTTAAGTGCCACTTTGTTGGTTAGTTTGGTTTTTCTCCTGATGTGTTGGAAACCAAGGAAACATCCACAGAACTTTAGTCTATCACTGATTTAAATTAAATTTCCAAAATGTTTTTACCTGAACGCCCACCTGGAAATATCAGAGATGGTTGCAAGACCTGCAGGCATCAAAGTGTCAAAAAGACTCTACCCCTGGAGTGGAACGCAGATGAAAGCTAAACTCAGTCTTGCTCCTTCCTTATTAGATTATTGTTTTTAATCATTTATTTTAGCTCTGCTATTTATTTAGCTTCCCATTTTTAATGTTGGTCAGTCAGCTGCTATCACAAAAATCGATTTAGTCAATTTAGTCCACATTCTGTGTAAACAAAAGAAATTGGCTGAATTTACAGAAGACAGCTGAGTTCCATGATTGACTAGTATTAGGCAGACTGTTTATAACTTAGAATTTTTTTTTTTATTTTAATTATATACATACATACATACATACATACATACATACATACATACATACATACATACATACATACATACATACATACATACATTTCGAGAAATCAAATTTTCATGCAACAATAAACTTGGCCACATGCAGAAACCTCATGTTGCCAACCAAAACAAAAATAAAAAATAAAAAAACTATAGATGCACCACTACTCAGATCTGCATCAGTGCTATTTGAAAGGTTGGACAATTAGCTCTTGCAGATTTTGTTTAAATGCTGCTGGCCAATTAGCCTTTAAAGGGTGCGTTTCATCCCTAGTGTTGCCTATCTGTGAGGGTAACCATCACCAACCGGTGGGACTGAGCCCGGAGCTCAGAGAGCATATTTTATGGCTTCTCTCAATAGCTTTTTATTTTCTTTTTATTTCCTTTTGCCTGTAGTGTAGTTCTCCATCCGCCTGCTCCACCGGTAAGATATTTTAATTGTCACCGAGGGGCGCTGCCCCCATCCACCCCCTCCCTTCATGCATCACACCCCACGTGATCATAACCAGCTGCTGGTGAGAGAGGGAGACAGAAACACCAAGTGGCTGCGACTCTGAACGCGCCACACGTACAAAGTAAACGGGAGGACCGCTGATCGTCTCACCCGAGGATATTATTACACAACTGGCACCGTCTTCAGACCCTGCCTGTGGGATACTGGCTCCATTCTGTCACTTTTACAGTTTTTATTCCATCCTTTTTTTAATCACCATTTTTCCATCTTTTCTCCTCTCTTAGTTCAGCATCCTCTCCTACTCTTAACTTTTTTCACCCGACTCCATCCTCACACCTCCTCCTCCATCGCTCCGTCCCTTCGCCAGTTTTCCTGCAGCTGCGTCCCTTGGATCGGTCGGAACACAGTTTGGCCACTCCACCCGGGGCGCGCTGCTCCATGGGGCGCACGGTCTCGCTCGGAAAATGTTCTGCCGTCGGTGTTCAGGCGCCCCGCTGAGCCTGCCGGGATTGCTGGAGCTGTCGGTGCGCGTCTCTTCCCCACGTCGCCTGTGCGGTCGCGGCCACTGAGCGGAGATGCGTCCGTCCGTGGCTGCGCGGGCACCGCTCGAGGAGCGCCGACTGCTGCGCCGCTGGGGCGGGACGGCGGGAGGCTGGCTCAGGATCACCCTCGTCTCGTTCCTCGCCACTTTACCTGTGGAGCAGCTGCGCGCCTTCCCGTCCTCCCTCAGCGACTGCCAGACGCCGACCGGCTGGAACTGCTCCGGTGAGGGTCCTTTTCTCTCTCAGAGGCAGAGCTGCAGCCCGGCTCTGCGGTATGATTTATCCAGATGCAAACTCAGGTCCTGCAGGACTAAACGGCAAGTTGAGAGGAGCTCCTTATGGTGTGGACTTTGCATCCATGCATGGATTCGGTTCTGGTGCTGTGGAGCGTTCACTGAAGCTCCGCTGAGTTTGGGTCTGTCTGATGTGCATTTTGCTCATGTAGTCTTGCAAGGTGACAGGAAGGCATCCTGCTCAGTGCATGGTACCAGGATTATTTCTGTTATTAAGGAGATGTTTGGAAAGGATGCAGCGCGCGCCACAAAGAGCCCTGCACACTGTTTAGGGATGTAGAACTTTCGCATCACCTCCTGCATGTTTCATACAATTTAGCCCAGATTGAGCATAAACTTTATGACACAAAAAGGCTCTGTGAAGCAGCTGGGGTATATAGTTTTATTGCACACCAGATGTTTCATCCACGCCACCCTTATACGCAGACCACAGAGCTGTAAACTTGTGTTTTTCTCTCTCTCTGCCCAAAAACAGCGAAGCTGCAGCTCAGCGCCTCGCCTCCTTTTGTAAATCAGCCGACTGTGCCGCCATATATTTCCCCTGTCGTCCGTCCAAGTCTGAGCCCTTAAAATAGCTCCGAGCCGATCACACACTCACGGCCAACAGCAGTATTGATATTATAGCTCATAACATCCAGACATCAATGCGGAGTCATGGTGCCATTTGCAGCCTGAGGAGTTTAGCTATTATACTCCTAAGTAAAGGAGAAACATCTGCTTTGTGGGTTTTTAGACTCAATGAAATTAAAACAAAAATATAGATTTATCTATAAATGGATCCTATAACAACTCAGGCTCAGATAAGTGTAGGATTAAATAGGTTTTCTTTAAGTTAGGGAAAATTACTGTCCTTCCAGCAATCTTTAGTTTTTTTATTTCTCTAAACCTATTTTAAAGAAACAATTGTAATTTGTAACTATAGTGTCAATTGCAGTGATGAATGGACTCATTTGTTTAAACATATTAGCTCGATTTTCCGGTGATTTACTCTGGTAATTGATCATATATATGTTTCAGATACACCCTCTGATAATCCCCCTCATGCATTGTATTGGGCTGGGAGGATCATTTTGTTGCTGCTGTCGATGGTGGTGGTGATTCGCGCGTACAGTAATGACCGATAATGGTACACATCCTGTCCTAATACACACTTGCCTTCCCACCCACTTCCTGACACACTCTCATATGCATTTCAGTGAAGGCTTTTATCCAACACGCCTTGAGGAGGCTTTAAGTGCATATTCTGAGAACAGTGTGCGCACATTTTTATCATGTGCATCCAGAATCAGTTGGAATGAATAGATGAATGGTATCTAGTCCATAAAATGATCCTTTTGATAATAATTTGATCTCAATGATTCCACTGGGCTTCATTATCCACTCGTGTCTGCATGTCAAGCATTTTAACAACACTGTGACACCTTTCCATTCATGTAGGGTGATTGAGTAGAAAATGTGTTATTCGTGTGCAAAGACCAAGAAATATGGTGTTGCTGTCAGGAGATTGAGCCCTGTTGTCTTTTAGGAGCAAAAACAGAATCAGGTGAAAAAAGCTCCTTTGTTTCAGTTTTTATTCTGCTTGGTTAACATAGTTTTAGATGACTCGTATGGTCACTGAAGACTTCGCCGAGGCAGAACAGAGGTTTTATAAGTGATTCTGACATTAAGTGCATCTTTATTGTTCTGTGAGTGCAGAGGCAGACTTGGTTATGGGATGCCTTTTGTCTGAGAGAAACGTAACGTGTGAAGTTGACAGGATTTCTTTCCTCCGTGTATCTGCCTGTTTCAGCTGTTTGAAACAAATGATGCTAATTTTTTTTTTTTTTTTACTTTTTGCTGCTCAATAGTCTTTGCTTGTTGCTTTTTTTCACACGATGTTTCAGCTGCAGACAGGTCAGTCAAGCATTCTGTGTCTAAGAAGCCACTTTGTTCAGAATCAGGTGTAGTGCAGAAATAATCATGGGCCTCCGGGGAAAGATTGTTGTCTTAATGGCAGCCTATCTCTGTGATGTTGTGGGTGTTTGATCTGTGAGCCAACATTTTGGAATAAACTCATTGTTTTTTTCACAATTAGACAGGGATAAATAGTAAAAGAAGTAGTGATGTCTCACTTGCAGTGATTTAATAATGTTATAATGTAAATGCGGATCGAAGGGGAAAGCCTGTTGAGTCGGTTGAGAAGGGGAATTAGTCATTTTTCTTGCACATTTAAGTCAAGCTTTAGTTTTCAGATGGCTGGGCCTTTTAATTGGTCTGTTCCCAGCGTACAAGCAGAGAAGAATTGATTTACTGATTGAAGTATGTCAGATTCTATGATGGAAGCTGCTACCAGCTCATTAGTTTGGGGCTTTATCCAGTTGACATAATATCTAAAAAAACAAACTATATTGACAAAACAAAGCAATGAAAAAAAATGTAAATGTAATTGGAACACTTTCCTATCTTATCAGGAGATAAATCTGTCAACTTATCAACTCTGAACTCTGTTGTTATATGTTAACAGTTTTTGTTTGGTATTATGGGTATTGGTTACTTCAAAGCCATGTTAGAGATCTGTGGAGATGCTCAGTGTTGAAACTAATTTAAGTCCTAATGGAGGTTGAAGGGAGGGACTTTACATCCTTTTCTGAGTGTGTTTTGAAGTTTAAGAAATTCAGTTTACTGTGAATTTAACTGAAGTTCAAATATTTACATGTCTCCTTAAAGTTGGGAGCTTCACAGTTGAAGTTGGATCTCTGACTGTTGATGATGTGTTCGCGAGTCAAAATTGTAAGAAAACAAACCGAACAAAACAACCAGTAAATCATGAGACCATGTTTTGTAAAATCACAGCCGATTTATTTCTGTTCTACTGCAGTACACTTTTGAAATAAAACAAAGTACAAATACTTCATAACTGTACTTAAGTAGAAATTTTAGTTATCTGTTTTTTACTTGTGTAAATATTTTTCAGATGAGTTTTTACTTCTATTCCTTAAATTTTCACACAATTATCTTTACTTTCTACTCCTTTACATTTTTTTTTTAAAAAGGTAAGAAGAAGAAAATCATTACTCCTGCTTTATTATGGCTAGTTTTCTTTCTGGCTTGTTATTGTTAAAGAAATACTTAAATAAAAAACTATCCAGCTAAACTGTGCCTCTTGGGTAGTTTGATGCACTACTGGTTTGTAAAATCTTTCAGACATGAAACAAACCACGTCCCTCCAACAGGACACAGCAGATAAAGACTAGTATGAAGATGATTGAAGCAGAGATATATTTTATATGTAGCTGAATCAGGTAGACAAGTGTGCCCCAAAGTTTTCAATATTAACATTTTGATGTAACATTATAGTCATTATGGCCTTTGGGGAAGGTCAGCTCTCAATAAATGTCATTTTAGAAAATCTAACCACTAATTTTTACTCAATACTTTTACTTTAAGTATTTAATTATGGGGCACTAGTGTAAAATGAAATGTTAAAAAATTTCACTAACATGTTTTTCATTTTTTATTACTTAGCTCACTTTTTGAGTGTTAAAAATTTTCCATCAACATTTTATTGGTATTTAGCTCACTGTTCCTAGATTTAGCTCATTTTTGCTAAATGTTAAATTTAAATGTTAAAATATATATTCAAATATTAAATCCTAAATCTAAATGTGTAAATCTAAATGTAAAAGCTAAATCTTAAATGTTGAAGTTCACATTTAGGTATTTTGGAATGGAACGCAGCCTTTGCTGTTGGTAAAAAATGATAAAATGGCTTGAACTTATATAGAGCCTTATCAAGTCCACATGGACCCCAAGGTGCTTTACACTTTATGCATTCACCCATTCACACACACATTCACACAGTGATGGTGGTACAGCCACAGCTGCCCTAGGGCACACTGACAGAGGCGGGGCTGCCATGCACCGGTGCCAACGGACCCTCTGACCACCAGCAGTAGGCAAGTTGTGTGAAGTGTCTTGCCCAAGTGTCAACTGAGGCAGCTGGAATGGGGAATCAAACCGTTGACCTTCCAGTTCCCGGATGACTCCCCTAACCACTCCACAACCTCCCTTGTTGGTGCTCGGCTCGTGTTATGATGTCATCATCCTGAGACAATAACAACTGCTAGTGCTCTAATGCAGCTAAAGCTTCTCTATAAGACATCAAACTTGCAGTTATGACTGGTGTCTGAGCTGCACTTATAAGACACTTATATTGATTTTATGAACACATTTTAAATTAAGATTCTAAATATTATTTTCAGCAGAGTTAGCAGCAGCTAGCAGGGGCAAGCAGCAGCCATTGTTGATGTTTGTCACATGATGATGATATCCTCCTGGTTGTCCGACGCTGACTTCTGCTAACACTTCTAACTGCTAAAAATATTGTTTAAAATTTAAACAAGTTTAACTGCATCAGAGCAGTAGCAGTTGCTAAGTTGCCACGAAGTGCCCCGTACTTAAGTACATGTTATATCAGAAAATTACTTTTGATATGTAAGTACAATAAATTTCAGGTAGTTTAATACTTTTATCCAAGTACTATTCTTACGGAAGACTTTAACTTTTACCAAGGTCATTTTATGCTAAGATACTTGTACTTGTACCTTACTTTGAGGTATTTCATGCAACACTGAAGACAGATTTGAATCAGTTTTTAAATTATTACTTATGTGTGTGGTTTCAGACTTGGACATTTGGGGCTGTAGCCTCAAATATTTTCTGTCAGAGTAGATCTCCTGTGCAGGAGTCATTAAATAGCTCCAGTGCTGTTGAGACAGGTTGGAGATGCCCACGGCAAAATTTAGAAGGGTTTGAGATGGTTTTGATGGGTTTCACAAAGATTTTGAAAATGTTCAAGGCAACAAGATAGGGACTATGACTCAAGTGAGGGAATTGAGACTCCCTGTTGCCAACAGTCACAGCCCAGTGAGATGATAGCGTTAGTACTGTTGCTCTGTAGCATGAAAGTCCTGGGTTCTTTTTGTGTAGAGGTTTTATGTTATTGTTTTGGTTTTTTGCCATGCATGTGTGTGTTTCTCATTTGTAGTCTAATTTCCTCCAACAGTCCAAAACCATTCATGTTAGGTTAACTGGCAACTCCAAATTGGCTTTAAGAGTGAGTATGAATGGTGGTCTCTGTGGTCCTTGGTGGGCTGACAACCTGCTGAGTGTAAACCCTGCTTCACGCTTCAGCTCCCAGCAACCCTGAACATAATCACGCAGGTAGAGAGTACTAGCATATCCACAGTGGTGGAACTGTATTTTGTCCAGTTTAATGATCCAAATAAACATCTCTCATCTCCTGTGGGAAAATTATTAAATAATTTGTTTGTTTATTCTTGATGCTCATGTGATGATTTGATAGCTAAAGTGACAGTGATAAGTGAAGAATATGCAAAGCTTCTCATAAATCCCATCAAGGGAAGATATTTACCAGAAGCCTGCAGAGAATTGGCCATCTGGTTCTGAGATTTGTTTCTGCAGCGGTCAAAAGCAGTTGTCTTGCATGCAGGTCAACACTCCTGACAGTAAACAGCAACAGAAAATGAATTATAAGACAAGACAGTCCTGACATTATCTGATCAGAATGGCATCTACAGTTGATAGTTTGTAAAAAGAGATTGGATGAAAACAGTTGGTGAAATTTGTTTGATTTTTAAGGAAATCTTGTCTGAATAAAGGCATTCATATAATAACTATATAACTTCACTGCTTGTTCCTGCGCCTTCTCATAACCACACTTGATACCGGAGGTGACCCAACCTGTTGCAAAGTAATATATATATATATATATATATATATATATATATATATATATATATATTTAGGCCCCCCAGCATGAGAGGGGTCAAAAGAGGATGTTGCACCACTGTGCTTGTTCAGCCTTCATTATTAATTTACCCTACTTAATTATTGATCAGCACAATGCTTAAAGCACAAAAGGAGTTCTCCTTCATCTTTTTAGTGAAGTGAAATTCCAGGTAGATCGGAGGAGATGCATTTGGCCAACAAGATCTCTCTCTTTTAGACAAGAAAGTGCTTCCTTTCCCATCTTAATTGTTAGCATATAAACATTAACTATTCAATATTTGATGTTTGGCAGCTTGTTTTTGTTAATTATTCAGTCCATTGTAATCTCCTCCAGGAGCAGCCGAGCAGGAGCAGGAAGTATAAGTTTTCCTGGCCTCTGACACGGCGTACACAGCTCTGTGCTCAGGACTGGTGTCAGTCAGCCACCATTACCATTTCACTTTATAAATAAATATATTTGGAGTAATGTTGATCTATCTGTATGGATGTTTTTCTAGATAAAACAGCCTCACTATTGCCATCTTGCAGTTTTTACCCAATATTTTGGTACATACTCTAAAGTTGTATTCACACCTGACACATTTGGTCCACTTTAAACAGACCAGAGTTCGTTTCTCCCATCCGTCTGGACCTTTTATGCAGGTGTGAATACACTCATGGGAATTCTGGTGCAGATCAAACAACCCGGCCGAGACCCATTGTTGAGGTGGTCTCGTTCCACTTCCAAGCGAACTCTGGTGTGTTTCACTTCTTGTGAATATAGACCGGCCTCAAATCGAACCAACTACAGGAAACATGCAACTTTGTGGACTTAACGAGCAACCATTGCTAAGCAACATTAGCCCTTCAGTGTTGCTAACGCTAACACTGTGCTACAAACAATAAGCTGTTGTGGGTCAGGTAACACAGAGCATCTTGTCTCCTTTAAGTTGCGACACACATTTGACAACACTGTCCCAAAATGATAAGTATATCATCACAAAACCACCACTGAATGAGATGCTCTTGATATTCTTAATAGAGTTTGTGCTCTGTCCCGCCCCTGTCATTTCTGTCCAATGGGAGCAATGACCGTCACCTGTGTGGCTTTGTTAATAAATTAACAACTTGCCAAAAGCACAATGTGAATGCAAACCCCACCAAAGGAAAAAATCAAAGTCCGCTATTTGGTCCAGACCAAACAAGTGGACCAAAGAACATTCCTGGTGTGAATACACACTAAGTATTTTGAAGATGTGGACAACCATTTGAGTTAGATATTTTCTTTAAAATGATAATGCTAGAAGATTACACTAATATAACTGTTTGCAGCTGTGTTGAGTAGGAACATTATTTATCTAAATTACACTGTCTGGCCCAAAAAAAAAGTCACCACCAAAAAAAAAGGTCACCCACTGTAATATTTCATTGGACCGCCTTTAGCTTTGATTTTGGCACACAATTACTGTGGCATTGTTTTGATAAGCTTCTACAACGTCATAAGATTTATTTCATCCAGTGTTGCATTCATTTTTCACCAAGATCTTGCATTGATGATGGTACAGTTTGATCGCTGTGCAAAGCCTTCTCCAGCACATCCCAAAGATTCTCAGTGGACTCTGTGGGGCCAATCCATGTGTGAAAATGACGTCTCATGCTCCCTGAACCACTCTTTCACAATAAGAGCCCGATGAATCCTGGCATTGTCATCTTGGAATATGGCTGTGTCATCAGGGAAGAAAAAATCCTTTGATGGAATAACCTGGTCATTCAGTATATTCAGGTATTCAGCTGACCTCATTCTTTGAGCACATATTGTTGCTGAACCTAGACCTGACCAAATGCAGCAACCCCATATTGTAGACCTTAGTTAAATCCAGGTGTTTTTTGTTTTTTTTGGCCGGGAACTGAATTTGCCTCTTTAATACAATCATTTAAAATGTGGTTGTTAGTTTAGATACCTGCCTCCCAACTCTCAAAAAGACTTTTCCCCTCATGCACACATGTGGAGTCGTTCTTTTCAGCGTTATAAATCTTACCAGGCAGTCTTTTAATTCTAAGCTTGGTCCAGTGACATTCAATTGTTAATGGACCAAGTTCAAACTTTTGAGGAGCCAAGGGGAAAGCAGCCAGCCTCACATCTGGGAATCATAGTAAAGCAGACTTTCTATTTGTTCAACTCCGAGTAACTCTAAAGGGCATGTTCTCTGAGCCCAGAACTGCTGAAATAGAGATATCTCATGCACAAAGCTCAGAAGTGGATGCTGTGCTGAGCAACTTGTATTTAAATGAGCTTTATTGAAAAAGAAACACCAAATTGAATCGTCTGAACTACTCATTTGAAAATCAGATTATTGCATCTCACAGTTGTCGGGCCGCTTTTGCTATTAAGTCCCTTTTTTACTAAAAGTGCCTCAGTGATAAAAAGACCATGTTCCTATTCTGATGATCCAAATCTCTGACATTATCTTTAAGGTCACTAATCTAGAATAAGAACTCAAACAGTGAGTGCAAATCATCTGTGACCTTTTGGGATGTTGCTTAGCAACAGGAGGATTTTAGGCTCCACAATAAACCCTAACACTAAGCCGTAAAATAAATTAAGATCACTTGATGAGAGATGACCAGCTAAATCAAATTTAAACTTTACGCCCAACTCTCAGGTTTCAAACATCTGCAAGGTTTGAGGTAAACCAAACTTTTGTCAAAACAAGTGATTTCTTTCTTGATATGGATGTTTTGATACAGATTTATTTTTGTTACCATGTGAAGCATGTTTTTAAGACATTACAAATCAACCTTTCTGTCCAGCATTGATGATGACATCTTCCAAACAAACACACTGGAGGCACCAGAATTGCTTTATGCCTGAAAGACATGTCTTGGATGAAAGTGAGCATACCTGCACATCAGAGGATTTATCAAACACAACATTTTCAAGTGTGAGAAAGTGAGAATGTTCCGGTAACGTCAGGTAAATTTAGATGTACCATATTTTCTAAAGCCATTTAGCTGTGATGCTTCCTAAAAAGCGATCATCTCGTCTGCCTTTTACCGTGTTTTATAGTTGTATTTGTGTCTCGGAGATTTACATCCTTAACCAAAGCTTTTGTCACGAGACGGCCGCCTTTGTGTTTCCTGAGCAGATAAAGTGTCTTAATGTGGAAGGCCTGATTGTGTTCTTGTTCATGATACGATGGCATTGCCTCTAGTAGCAATAACTCCCTAAAGTTATTGTTCCCAAGCAATGCAAGCATTCCTGTAATTTCCATGAAGCTGCACATTTGTTTTATGATATAGAACACAGTTTAATGGCATTTGGAGAAGTGACATTTTCTTTTTTTCCCTTTCATTTAAAAAACAATGGCATCTGCATTGCATATTGTTTCATTGCTAACAGAGCAACCAAGAGAACATGTTTAAAAGATTGAAAAATTTGCTTGGAGTTTTATCACAAAAAAAGGTCAGTTGAATTGAAAAGGATGTATTTTCCATTGACTTTTCCACTGTAGCCAGAATGATTGTCACCCCAACAATGCCTCACTCCAGAGAGTCCCATCAACACGCCAGCTGCCTGGTCGCCAGTTTTTTTTGTGGCTCTCCAGACTGCCCCACATGGCCCTCTCCAAGCTAAGGGCTTTGTTCCATCCGTATCCTCCGAGCATCGAGACCTCTCATGTCACTCTTCTTGGCTTGATGATTGTATATTAGAACAGAGAACCGACACTCCATGGTCATTCAGGACTCTGCCAAATAAGAGGTTCGCTTTAGTATGGGCTCCTCTTTCACTGGGTATTATTGCCTGATGAGGTTGTTTCGTGCCAAGGAGGGCTTTTACAAGTGGAAAGGTGTATCGATTATTACACTCAGTTTACAGAGGGTGGTGTGTAGAGGTGTCCATCATGAAAAGACATGTATGAGTGGAAGAAAGGCAAAGAGAAAAAAATCTGTCTTCTAATGTAAATTGCAAAGTGAAGGTTTGCTTTTGTGTCTTTGTGGTGGTATTTTTCATCAGTTCATTACATGTTTCACTTTATTCTGCTCTTGTAAGATTTAATTTCAGAAACATCTTAAACATTTGAAGTTAAATTGTTTTTGCATTATGTTTTGGCTGCAGATTTTTGTTGGTGACTGTGATTTAAAATGTCAGTATCTGGAAGCTTAAAATTGTTGTCATTGAAAACACGCCACTCTATAGATGAAGATGCATTTCCTGCCATATCTCGGAAAACTTCTAATCTGCTGTCAGAAGCAGAACCATCCATGTCTGCACTCATCACATCAGATTGATATGAGTCTGTAGGTTTCGATCACACAAGCAGCAGAACATGCATCTGTCACAGAGCATGGTTCATTTCTAACAGTGAACTGGGACTTCAGGATATTATCTGAAATAAAAGATGCATTCTATGTTTCGACTGTCATGTTCGGAGTGGATGATTTGATCCACATAGACTAAAAAAAAATCTTTGCATGACTTGCTTTCTAGTTAAAACAATTTTCCTGGAGGCAGAACAGCATGAACAGAGACAAATTCACGATTGAAACCCACTCTGTTTATCTCTGAACTTGAAAGATGAGCATCTTTGATGTTCTTTTACAGCTTGAAATTCTAATTGTACCATGTCCTCCTGACTTCCAGCTCCTTTTGACTTTCCGTGTTATCTAATGCTTCATTGAACACAAACACTTAGCACTGCCCAGTTTCAATGCTGCTATGAAACCACACTAAAGGTGTCACACTTAAATATAGTATGCCATTAAAAGGGGAGTAATAAAAAAGCATTTGCTCACATAATGTTTAAAAATGATTTGCTGCATTTGTATATAAACACTGACTGACTATATTTCAGGATCAGTGTTTTCTGTTATTTTATTTTTTTGGGTAGTCTTTTTATCAGAAATTGTGTTGTGTTTACAAAGCAGGCAGGTTGTGAACTGAAACCGGATGGGGGCTGGCTGTAATTTTGCATGTTGCCTCTGTGACTCCTTGTGGCGTTTGAGGTGCTTTGGTTTCGTCCCAAAGTCTCCGAACCATTTTAGGTTAGCTTGGGATTCTAAATTGCCTCTGCAAGTACGCCTTGTTTTCCGTCTCTCTGTGTTAGTCCTTTGATAGATTGGCAATGTGTCCGAGGTGTACCTCGCCTCACCTCAAGCTTTCTATAACCCGAGGCACGGTGTGGCGGCTGTATAGAATGATGCCTTTTCTAGATGGAATCTGAATTGTTCCTGCACCTAAACACAGAGATAACATCCTTTTTGTTGTTTTCAACTCAGCTTTGCTTTATCTTAAAAAAAAAAAGAAAATATCCATCCCCATGTCAGCTGAAATTTGGTCAAATATAAACCATTTTATTTTGTGAAAGCCTTCATGTACACAAGGCGGCTTTTTGTATGCAATCAGTTCAGGTAGACAAATAGCCCTGAGCTCTGTGTCTCATGCTTATATGACTATGATTTGATTCAGGATGTCATTTGAGATCCATAACACAGCCTGAATTGGATCATGTCCCAAGTTTGCCTCTCTAGGACGATGCTCTGAGAGTCAGCCCAATTGTACACAAACAAATAGTAACCAAAGAAACGAATAACAGCTTTGAGAAATAAATAAATCCAGCTGGTTTTATGCATCATAGGTTAGGAAAGACATGTAAGATATGTTGAATGTATGAGGCAGACCTCTTCAACCACCATCATCAAAATACCAGCTTAAAAAAAATATATATATATATATATATATTTATTTATTTATTATCTAGTGACTTGTGCTTTTTATGTTTATTTTGCAGCAAAGGGCAAACACTTAATTAGTGTTCTTTTTTATGAATTGCACAGCATGTGATCAAAGAGTGCATCAGCCTTTGGGAGCCGTGGCTAATGGAGACTCATTATGAATGACCGTGAGCAGGGCTCAGGTTTGAGTTGCCTGAAGGATGAACAGGAAAAAAAAAAAACACTTTGTCACTGATGTCTCCTGTTGGCTTTGTTCCTCCAGGTTTTGATGACCGGGACACAGACCTGTTCCTGTGCGACACCAACACTTGCAAGTTTGATGGGGAGTGCCTAAGAATTGGGAACATGGTGACGTGTATCTGTGACTTTAAGGTAAGAGTCCTGCTTGTCACACTGCAGAATTTGTTTAATGAGTTGGCAAAAAGCACCTAGAACTCAGAATCTACTTTTAAATTTTTTTTTCTATGTGTTGCAAGTGTTGAAGGTATTGTCTTATTATTTTTTAGTATTTTACATTAAAAATGTAATTTTAAAAACTACTATTCAGTATAATTCCGTTGTAACTAAAATATGGTGGTAGTTTTATATTGTGTTGAATGGAAGTTGGAAATGTGTGTGTGTGTGTGTGTGTGTATGTATATATAAATATATATATATATATATATATATATATAAATTTTTTTTTTTTTTTTTTTTTTTTTTTTTTGAGAGTTGAAATCTAGAACCAGATTCTAAATACCATGAGGTGTTGAGTGTTTAAGTTATTGTTTATTGAGCTATTGAACTACTTTATTGTCTTGGGTTCTTCACTCAGCATCTTTGTGTTTATATTTGTTTTGTTTTTATAATTCTTATTATTGCAGTGTATTCCTATGGTTTTGGGGCAGACATGTTTAAATGAGTATTGAACATCAAAATCCGTATAAAGATCTGGACACAACTGGAATACTCAACTGCAATGACAGGATCAGTATTAAAGACTTCTCTGTAGGTTTAGTACAGTGCTTCATATTGTGTTTAACTGTACTGTTAGCAAAATATCTCATAAATTAATAAATGGATTTTAATGAAACTACAACTTTAAGAGTCAAATTCAAGATGGCCACCACAGATAATTGTTTATAAATCAGTCAGGTCATGAGCTAAAATTTGATGTGGAAGTTAATGAGAATCATCTTCTACTATATGCTGATTGCTAGCATATCTCATGAGACCTTATAATTTACAAGGGTTTACTAAAAGGTCTATAACTTTGGTATTTCTTATGATAAGATGATGTTAGTGCACACTCTGTTAAAGAATGTCAGGCCACTAATTTTTGTATGCAAAACAAAAAGTTCTAAAGTATTAGATTAAAGATTAAAGATAATTCTGGGTTTTAAGTCGTGTAGCATGCGCCCAGTTTAAAGCTCCCTGTGGAACCTGTTCAGTCTCCACATTCATAAACCAGACCGTCACATATGGGACCACTGATAGAGACACCCTCAGTAACGGGATAAATCTGGAAAATGAAACATATTTAACGTCACCACTAAACGAGTAATAAAAAAGGAGCATGCCAGTTAGCGGAGTATTGATTTTAGTATAACATTTGCAAGCTCCGCTGATGTAGAGCCCCAGATAAATGAAGCCACTGAGGTTTAAAGGCACAGTACATGCTCTCATCCATCGCTTTTATCAACGCGTCATCAGCAATAGGCAGGCTGACGCTCGATTGGCCAGCTTTTATCTCAATTTCGTACTTTCCTGGGAGCAAACGTTAACAGAAGCCCTGTAGATAAATGACATTACAGCTTCATTCCTCTTCAGGAGATCTCACACTGATACTGCTGTCATTGTGCTCTGAGGCACTCTCTATGCTCAGAAAAGAGCAGATCACACCAAAATTTCTGACTTGATATCATAAGTCTGAGGTTAACTCAGCAATGCATCTTGGGTTTGTTTCGTGAGCAGGGCTCCTGGTGTCACTTCCTTAAATTCATCAGGCAGACTGAACGTGACTTTCCTTGGCTAGCAAGTGTTGCAATGCCCTGAAGTAATCAATCACTCTCACTCAGTGTCAGATATTTAGGTCTGAGATTTTTCTCCTGTTGGCAGTTTATTCAGCATTGTTGGAGGAAGTTGTAAAAATTCACACCCTGAATGGATTTATTTTGTTTTGCCCACATTCTCAGTTTACATCACACACATGCAGGAAAAAAAAAATTGCATGCAAGGGGGGCTCTGTGAAGAGGAAGTGAGTTTGATGTGGTTGAATCAATGGACACTATTCATTGCCAAGATGCATTAGAGTCGCCGCACACTGCCTGACTTCTGAGAGCACTAAGACTTTTTCACACAAATTCAAACTGCTGCAAAACCTCATGTAGCTTAAAATGACCCTTCCTTTGTATCGTGCAGCAATACTCCAGCTAATCACATAACACATCCCTCTTAATTCATCTCATACCAGCTTTTGTTACCGGTTTGGTTATGTTAATGTCAGGTCACATTGCTGATTCCCAAAGGGGCCGTTCACTCTAAAAATATGTGTGCTCACGGCGCTGTGAAACACTCCAGCTAAAACAGTCCACCGCAGAATAAAAAGCACATTTTGCTGCTCTCAGAAATGTTGTGTGGGAACACGGCGTTGAAGCGGAGAGTCACTGGAACAATTTAACTACAGGCAAACCACAAACTCTGTTTGTCAAGTTTTCTTGTTTTGTCTTCGCAAAAGATTTTTCCAAACATTTATTTCATTCGCTTTGATTTTTTTTTATACATATGATCATTTATTCCTGAAATGTGTTGCTAATGTGTTTTCTTGTGTTAAAATTAGAGTTCCAACAGCCTGCTAAAGTAAGAAAAGGAAACTAAAAAGATGTGTTCCTTGTTAAGTTCATTATGAACATTCTTTGTTCGTTATGTTTAAGAGCCAGTGCAAATCTGTTTATAGATGATAAATGAAACAGGTGAAACTGTGGTTTTGTACAATCAGTGCAGATTTGTTGTTTTTATTGCAGGGATAGATTTTGAACATAGAATGTTATTTTAGTTAATTGAAGCTACTAAATTTTTTTTAAGATGCTTTTTGTATAGTAATATAGGCAGCTACTATATTTAAAGTGATGGTACAAGTTGAAATGTGAGTGCAGAGTGCATCTCGACTGCTGAAATGTACCAAATCAGATGAAATTTTGTTGTTTGGTTTAAAGAAGAGCACTAAGTAAACGCTAGAAGGGGTAAAAGGCTAGTTTGAAAGATAAAAATAACAAATTAGCAGCTATACCTCCCTGATTTAACAGAATATCTTTGCTAATTTTAACTGTTTTCATTTTTCACCCATGTGGTGGATCAGTGTGGAGCAGAAGGATGAATTCTGGCAGGAAAATGTGGAGCTCAGCCATGGATGTAGTTTCCTTTTTGTAAACCTTTCTATCTAAAAGAAGTGTAGTGTTGGAAAAAAAGCAGCCCTGCTGTTAAGCAACACAGACGTTGGCAACAACTTGATAGCTCCAACTTGTGTTAGTTGTAGTAATGAGTTACTACCAAGATTAGATGATGAAAAAAATATATATATGTCTCAAATTATATTCACATAAAGCTTTCAACATACTTTAAAGGGGACATATCATGAAAAATCCTTTTTTTAGCCGTTAAATTAATTTTGAGTAAAGGAGGCAGAAAAGTTGAATTTAGTCTCTCCTGGTGCAAAGATATCTTGTTTGGGTCAGAATTTTCAACCCGTCTAGTTTTCTATGTCTATTTCCTGTTTTGTTTTCTTTAAATAGCCTGAACACGTTCAGAACGTCATGCCTGCCAGTGAACTGTTTCAGGGGGGGACACTTTTCCTCGAAGCACCACTATGCGCATTAGCAAGCTAATGTTATTGTTGGAGCAGCTCCTCAATAACTGGTGGTGATTTCACTGCTTATATTGACTGACTGTCCCTTTTTCGCCATCGCTGAATGTAGTATACACCTGTTCAGTGATGTGCATGGATAGATTTTATGTGTGATGTAAATGTATGGAGATGTTGATGTGCTTCTGTTGTGGGAAGTGGTTTTCTGCTGGGTAAGTTGACGGGTGCACAGAGGGTGAGTCATCCTGTTAAGCTTTATTAAAGACCACAAAACAATAGATCCGATAACGATCTTCGATCAACCCTCCTTCACCGTATCCAAATGTGTGGCTAGAAAAGGCAAAAAAGATTACGTAGATGGAAATGGTGACACAGACAGAGGGATAGTAAGATAAAGTCAAGAAATAGTTTCTGTGTTGCAGAAAGAGAGTAACGTCAGCTGACCACAAGCAACATTTGTACATTTTATCAGCTGAGCTGTGATGAAAATAAAACACAGTCAAATACCGTGATACTGGTATAATTGTTGAAATTACTGTTACAAAATGTGGGTCATACCGCCCAGCTTTAGGTCTGGATTTACCAACTACAAATTGGTGGTTTTTATTCTCCTCTGGCTCTGGCTCAGCCACTGGTTCTGGATCAGACTCTGGTTCTGGGTCATATTCTGGCTCCAACATGTAAGGCAGGATGGACAAGTCTGTCCTTGTTGACATCTTTTAATTCATTTGTAAATAAAACGTTTCTGCGCAGCTATATAATCGTAAACCCCTCAAACACTGGAACAGTCTGGAAGCTGGAGGGGGCGTGGTGTGAAGCGCCTCAATTGGATTTAAAGAGACAGCCTCAAAATGAGTTGATCTGAGACACTCCTCAGAAAAGGCGCGGGGCTTGTGGAGTTACAATATTGGGGAATTCAGATCAAAGCATTGCAGTTCCACTTTATAAAGACCCCAACTGAAGGATTTAAATGTGAAAAGAGAGGATTTAAAAGCATCATGTTTTCTTTAACAAATGTTTGAATACCTAAATAATATGTATGCTCTGATGAGGGGCTATCCATCGGACCCACAAACAACCCCCCACCCCACCGCATCTGAAAATGGGGTGTCTACATAGGAGCTTCAGATTTTTGTGGGGGTTGTTTATCAAATTTTGGGATGCACAAAGCAGCATGAAATTTGGTAGGAATACACACTTCTGAGTTCTGGTGCATTGGTGCTGGTGGGGGGTCATTATGTTCTAGTTTATAGATGGACAAAGGAATCAGCTGCATGTTATGGAAGCTGATATGAGAATTTTCAAAGAATGAATAATGTGAGAAAGTGTTTGATAAAAATAAAATCAAAGTTTTTTTTTTCATATTCCAAAGCCAAGTGTGTTTTGATTGATTAGTATAATTTGTGTAAACACAAGGTTAAAGTCATTCCTCTGCTGTTATTACAATCAGACACATACTGAGTCATATCAAAAACTCTACCTGCAAAGTATTTTTTGACTTTATATAAAAGATTTTTAGATAATGTTGGCTGCACATTCGGCCTACGGAGTGCCTCCTGCTGCTTGTTTGATGTGGCCACAATTCACCGTAATGCCTGACCTCGACTCGCTCCTCCACTTTTCTCTGCCAGAAGCCACCTAATGTTTGGGTTGCGATGGTTTGACGCTCGCAGCACATCAAAGAAGGATGCGAGCTAATGTGGGTTCATGTGATGTTGGATTGGTGGGTGGAAGGGCAGCACGTCCTTCATCGCTCACTAAACAAGAGGCTGTGAAAACGTTTTGACTCACACTTTTTTTTTTCTCAAAATCACACACAGAGGTAACAAA
>JARVJO010000061.1:5052187-5068825 GCA_031762555.1 Cynodonichthys magdalenae
TGATTTATTATTATTTGTTAAATTTGTTAATTGTTAATTGTCTGAATTGTCTGAAATAAATTTCATTCATTTCAAATTTCATTCATTCATTCATTCATTCATTCATTCATTCATTCATTCATTCATATGTGAGGAGGGGGCTCCATCTGAAAAGTGGGTGTCTGGACTTACAAAAATGCTTATAACTCAAAAACTATTCAATATAGGAGTTTCAGATTTTTTTTTTTTAGCTCTGATGAAGGGCTATCCATCTGGCCCACCAATAAGCCCCCACCACCCCCTCTGGACCCCCACCCAAAACAATAAATCTGTTCTGGTGAGTTCAGTGCAATGATGCTTTGCGTACGTGTGGGGATCATATACGCTAAAGCTATGCTGTATCTAGTTTACATGATACATTTGCACTGACAGATGCTTGTTTCAGGGATAATATTTCTGGTCAGTCCTGTGAGGACAGTAGCTTCTGATATTCCAACCAACTAGAACTCATTCTCACACAATACCAAATTATCAGCACGTTTTAATTTAATCTGAGTATGCGTTGCATCTAAGAGGCAACAATTTGTCCGCAGTCTCTCAAAGCCACCGGCCTCCCGTCCAGGAACAGCGGGCAATATTTTTTCAACAGAATAATCACATTTGTTATTCCAACAGTGTAGCTGCGGAAAATCAATATGAAATCAAATGAATATCTCTTTTCCATCACCCCACCCAAACCCTGAAAGCGAACACTGAGACTCAGCCCTCCAGTGCCATCAGTCATCTGAAAAATCTCGACTTGCTCTGCTGCCAACAAACCATGTGGGGATATGAATGAGTAATGTTCCCCTGTACCTTAACAGCTATTTTCCTGAGTGCCCTTGAGCAAGTCACTTAACCTCCCACTGCTCCAGTGGAGCAACAAGAGGAGATCAGCAAGAGATGAAAGCTATTTTTCTAAAAAATATATATATATATAAAATTTATATATCTCTGCAGTGTGAATATAACTATTAAAAATGTTTGTTGTCAAACCATAAAATATTGTCAAAGATTTTTTTTTTCTTTTTTCTGCTTGAAGGCAATGTAAAAATAAATACTGATATATATTTATTTTCATATATAAAAGTAAAACATGACAATTAAAAATGAACAAAACACGGAGAAAGGACATGGTATTTTATTATTATTTCAAATAGAAAAAAGTGTTTAAAAGTATGAAAATAGTTATTTTTACTATACTTTTTTATTTCTGTATGAACCTGTCAGAAAATGTTTTGGACACTTACTCCTATCTATCATATTTATCTCCCACCGTGAGAAGGTGGGCAATAATGTTTTTATCTATCTGTATGTGTCCTAATGGATCTGTCAGTAAAATATTTCATGAACCACAAGGCAAGTTCTAATAAAATGTTCATTAGATTTGGAGCCAGCCTAATTCAAAATGGCTTCCACATCCAACTGAGCTAAAAACATTCAAATGTGTTTTCATTTTTTTTATTTAGTCAAATGTAATGATATTGAACTAAAATATGGTGTGTTGGAAGCTGAGTGAGACTGCACAATGTTACTTTTAAGGGTTGACTAGAAATGCAGCAAATGTAATTTCTCAAAGATTATTTTTCTTTATTTGTTTGTTTTGTTATTTATTAACTTGGCTAAAAAAGACGGTGGATATGCATTCCTTCAAAAAATGATAGGTCTTTATTTTTGTATTTTTCAGAGCTGCCATGATTTGATTGAATGTTTTTTTTATTCCTAATTATGTGTATATAATATATATATTTACATTTTCCTCAGGCCAACTGTGTTAAAGAAACTCCATCCACTGTGATGTGGAGCTGCTTTTCTTCCACTCTGCAATCCAACCAGGGATGTGGTCCCATTAGTCTGGAATGGTTCACCAAAACCACCTGATCTGTGTTTAGATCAGTTGTGGAGGTCAGAGCATCTAAAGCAGCTCTCTAATTCTCTGCTTTATGGTTACACTGCTCTGTCGGAACTTGTCAGTCTTTTAGATATTTTACTTCCATAAGAAATTTCTTGTCAGATTGTGTACAACACAAGTACACGAGTTTTCCAGCTCAGAATATGTTGATGTTAAGGTAAAATGGGAGGACCTGACATGAAATAACCAATCAGAAGTTAAATTAAAAAAAAGTGCAGCCAGTGTGATTGTTCAATGAAAATGCCTCCAAGAATAAGGAAGACAAAACACAAAAAAACCTAATATCCATGCACACATATCTTGTGTGTAGTAAGATGTATTTTATGTTTTCTTTGCCTTTTTAAACATTGTTTTTAGACGTAAAAGTCTGGTTATTAGTCTCGATGTTATCTCTCCACCACATAGTAAAGTCTTTGTAGCAGTAGTAAATAACCTTTGACCTCACTAACAGAAACTGTAAAAGAGCCTTCAGTATGTTCTTGTTATGTTGTTTATGTTGTAAAGACCTCTCAGGATTTATAACAGAGGAAGGTCATTTCAGCAGGTTAGATCCAGGATCTTTCAGTTATGAGTCACATCTCCTCACCACAGGTGAGGGTTGCAGCATAGATCAGGACATTTAGCGCTTTGCTTTTAGTTTAGCCGTTTCACCATGACAGACTGAACCACTGCCTTTGTTACTGCAGACAAAGCCTCCATCCTTTGATGCACCTCCAACTCCATCTTTTTCTCACTCAGCGAGAACGCTGAGAACCCCCATAAACATTCTGAAGTCTCCTTGGCAAAATCAGTTCAACTAGCTGCCATCAGTCGAAGCCCAGTGAGATCCCACCTATAAGTGACTGCCAGTAATTACAGTAAATGCACAAGTATCTGTCAGCTGAACATTTTTGAATTTTGCTGAAAATGTAAAACAGTATTTTAACTTGAAGAATAAATTTCTGGCATCTGCCCAGATTTGTGAATCTTAAAAAGGTTTATTTTTGGATTCACACTCTGGGTTTTTTATATATTACCATAATTTGACTTCCTTTCCTCTCTTGCTCATCTCTCTTCCTTATTTTTCTTCCCCCTGCAGTGCAACAATGACTATGCTCCAGTGTGTGGCTCCAACAATAAGAACTATCAGAACGAGTGTTTCCTCCGCAGAGATGCCTGCAAGCAGCAGTCTGAAGTCCTCATTATGTCAGAAGGACACTGTCCTGCTGGTATGTATGTTTACATCTCTAAACCACAGACACATTAATAAGTAAAACCTGCTGAGGAGCTTGATACTGACACACTGGTGCAGCAAACACTGAACAAATGCACAAACAAACTTGTTTGGACAGAAAATAATAAAAGGAAGGAAGCTACATTTCTGCTACCTCTGCATTAAAGCAGCTAATTGCATATGGAAAGCTAAGCTGCAAAAAGTGAAATCCAATTTTAACTCTGTACAATATTAAGACTTGCATGTTCAACTCTTTAGAATATAATTATGCTTTCGAGAGCTGGGATTTAGTGGTTATGATCACTGCTTTTCTTTGATGAAACTGCTACAGCTGCATGATAGGAAACATCTATAGGTGAAAGGCAAAGCCAGTTTACAAACTTTATTATATCTAGTTCAACAACAGGACGGTGAAGCATCATTACCAAAGTACATGAACACAGCATATTTATTTAATAACTCACCCTTTAAATACATTAAAGCATCTTTTGTGGACAAATTCATCCTCTGTCATCGTCCTGAGAATTCAGCTCACACAAAGGGAATATTCACACCAGCCCTGTTTAGTCCACTTTAATCAAACTATAGTTCATTTGTCTGGAAAGTCCGGTTTGTTTGGGGAGGTGTGAACGCGTATTCGAACTCTCAGGTTCTTCACAGGGTTTAATTCCTTTGACAAAGTACAGCGTGAACGCAAACATCACCAACTGAAAATGTAAACAAATCCTACTGTTCTGGTCCCCAACTGGACTGCCAGGTGTGAATATGACCACAGTGGCAGCATCGTGCTCTGGAGTTTGTTTCTTTATGAACAGGATCTGAGAAATTGGTCAGATCTGAAAGAATAGGTGAGACCAAGGTTCAATTTATATTAAAATAAACATTTATTTTTCTCAAATGTTTTAACCCGTTTTGACTCAAACTGTGACTTTGGGATGACAACAACCCAAACTCCAATGCTAAAGCAACATTTCAGTGGTTTGTGGTGCTGCAGGTTGGTTATGACCATTTTGCTTTCAGCTCATTACACCATTAAGTTTTCACCTTCACATGGTAAAGACCATTTTAAACACATTGCAGAGCATTAAAATAAGATTCAAAAAGGTGTTAAAGATGTTTAAACCTTTTAATTTTTAGCTGCTTTCTTTCTTGAAGGACACCAGTCAAAAAAATGTGCTTAAATCTTTTCACTTTTGGTGAACCAGTGATTTTGTTTTCTTTTTTATTAGTTGTTAAAGTCAGATGATGCTTAACTTGATAATGGAAAAAAGCCTTATTTTCATATCAGCCTTTCTGAGTATTTATTGTTGTTTTATGTGCCTGTTTTTTTTAATGCCAACCTAATGTTTTCATTTTTCCATCGGCTTTTACGAAACAGGATTTTATAGAATTATCGGTTCTAATTGGACTCACTGGTTGCAGCTAAAGTTGGGTGTTTAAGCTGCTGAGTGGGTGTCATCAGTTAGAAAAGGTCAGGCACTTCATTAGCCCTGTTGTGAAGAGCAGTAGCGCTGCAGGAAGAATGTAGAGCTATTTTTCTTCACATTTCTTTATCAGCGTTTCCCAATTCTGGTCTTCAGAACCCTGTGCATTGCATGTTTTAGATGTTATCCAGTTTATTATGTTCCTTTCAAATGAGGGCGTTATCTTGATCTGCAGTAGTGACCCATTCTTTTCAGTGAAGTGTGTTGGAAGAGTGTAACCTCTAAAACCCTCTGGGCAGAGAGTCAGAAGGACCTGAACCAGGGAAAATGCTTGTCTGCAGGCTGATCACGGATAAAAGATTCTTGTTGGTGTAGAATCTCGATTGAACCGGCAACAGAAGGCAACAATGAAAATAAGATCCAGAGAAAATCCTTATGTCTCTAATGCAGTGTCCAATACACAGTCATGTTATCAGTTGTGTATTCTGTCACAAATACCTTTTTATTATCACCTGCAGGCAAAGGGTGAAGGTGGGAGATAATGTTTTTACCTGTGTGTGCATTTGTACGTGTGAATGGTATCATTAGACGGACTTCTACAACTGGTTACCACCACAAGTAATAAACATCCAGCACATAAACAGATATTTTACAGATATTGAACATTATTTTCAAGGTTTGACCCAGACATCATTTTTCAAATTACAATGAATTAAGTCTTGTTTTCTGACATGAAAGACCATGGGTGATATGCATTCCTTTGAAAAAAACGTTGGACATTTTATGTTCATCTTAAAAAAAGTGCTCACTGAAGAAAATGTTTCTGTGTACACTGTAGGGCTGTGTATTGGCAAGAATTTGGGGTCACGATGCGATATATCACAATATATCAGCTGTGTCTCAGTTCATGGGTTGCAACCAATGTGGACCTTAGTCGACGTTGGCCGCAGTCTACGTGGGCCGTAGGCCGCTCGTGTCGGCTGCATAAACGGCTGTGAAATGAGACGAACTTTAGTCTACAGGAGACTTATGTTTGCGTGACCACGTGATGCCTTGTTACCATGGTGATACGTTTTATATCACAGGGCTTCAGTTGGTTTTTCAACTCAAATTCAGTTTTAATAGAAAAACGTTATAAGTAAATTAATAAAAAGCTTTAATGATTTGAGTTTAGCTACAGTATCAGTACGTTATTTAACATTTCATTGCAACAAAACTTTTTTTAGCTAAGTTGCTCAATGTACAGTTTTTGGCCCGTGACAAATTTCCAAACATAAAAAAAACAAAAAACTCTGGGATACCGTCGGCTGAGTAGGATACTCAGATGCAGCCTTTTAGGGGTTTTGCCGTATGCACCCACGAATCGGGACAGCCTACGGCAAGGAGCAGTGACGTAAGCAGCTGACAAATGACTTGAGACACAGGCTAGGTGATACTGCAAGCGATGCGATATATCACCATTTCTTTCCATAAAATATTCTAATTTAAAAAGCTCCTTATAAAGAGCACACCATGTGTTACATGTATCAAATCTTAATACATTCAGTTTATTTTTATGCAATTAGAAGAACACTGAGAACTGCATTTATATTTCACTTTTCTTCTTACATCCATCCCTCAAGCCTTAATTAAAATCAATACAGTGATTTTGAGCAAATATCATGATATTTCAGCGTATCAGTATTTTCTTACACACCTTTTACCCTGTAGTAAACCTTGTTTTGTAAATTTTTCCTGTATTAGCAGAATATCTGTACACAAATAAAAGCAGGTTTTTTTCTTTATGCTTTTTATTTTTGGTTTGGCTGGTCTTATGTGCTTATTCCTTAGATGACAAATTCAAAGGATAAATCTTTCTTAACTAAAAAAAAGTGACGCCCACTGAGTAATTTACCAATTACTGAGTCACGGTCTGAATAATGTGCTGGAGTAAATCCACTGGCAAGGTGATGCTTGCAGTTAATTTTTTTTAAGCTTCTGTGAATCACTGCTTAAGCCAGTATAGAAAGACGTTGAACAGACACTGACTCAGTTAGCCTCACTAAGAAGCTGCCGGCTGAAGTCTATTAAAGGTCCCCTAGAATGGACCCAGCTCAGAGCGGAGAACCACGTGGCGCTGCTGGTGGAAACAGTACCAGAGTAACAGCAGCCTGTGTGTGTGTGTGTGTGTGTGGGTATGTTTTTGCTACTTGGTGGAGACGATTTTTCAGAAAATTGCATCGTCGTGAGGACCAAAAGCCCCAGTCCCCATGACTTTGGAGGCTAGGGTTAGGTTTAGGGTCAGCTATGTACCTGTGAGGTTAGTTTTAGGGTATGGGGTCAGGGTTAGGCTGTATGAATTAATGGAAGTCAATTGAATGTCCCCATATGTATGGGTGGACACAGCAGTGTGTGTTCGCTGAAAGACAAGTGAATACGCAGTCACATGAAACATCCAGCCTCTCTTTAAATTGCTTGTTTGTTGGTTGTGTCCCATTGAAGACATGTGATGAGAGTAACTCAGTGTGTGTGACATGAATTTCGGAGCCGTTTGCAGAAATATAAAGAGCCCTTTCTTTCATACAACAAGCAGCACTTTTGAGAACATAATTCAAGAGTCGCACAAGGACGTTGTTTCGGTGCGGACGATGGAGAATTCTACAAAAGCAGTTGGAGAATACTCGGGCATACCGTTTATTTTGACAAGAAATTCAAGGTTGCAAACAAATATGTAGTCTGTAGGAATGAATTGTGACAATTTAATTTTTTTTAAAAACTTGTTGAAAAATAAACTACATTTAATGACAAACAACTGTTTCCTGCCTCTAACGCAGTAACCAATTTGGTCTGCCACATTTTACCACCCTTTTTAAATGACTTCAAGCATTAGAGAAGTTTCTTGTTACTTTTAAATAACAAGGAGGAACTGAAGAGATGACAATTTATTTCTATGGAAAACCTAATTGTAAGTAATCTGAAAAGTATAAAACTTAGAAAACCCAAAAGTCCTCATCTCCTGAATAAATGCTAAAATGGCACAGAACCTGCAGAAGTACATAGGCAGCAAATCAATAAATACATAAAAAAAGAAAATTCAAATAACAGAAAAACAATAGTGTGCATGCTGAACCAGCACTGACACAATTCGAGTTGACGTGCTGCACTAGCAGGTGTTGTGAAGGCGTTCCTGATGCCAGAGTCCAAACAAACTCATCACTTCATCACTGAGACGCCTCTGCATGTGTAGGAGCCCACTTCTATACCTGTTACACATGAGCTGTCCGTGTGGAGACGTGTGATGGGCAGCTACGCCTGCTACATTTCAGCACTACCCTCTTTAGCACCTTTTATTTTCCATTTACTCGTTGAATTAGCATAAAATGTGTGAAAACTGTTAGAAATGTTCATCCTGGCTGCGCGAGCGAGCACCACTGTTTTACTGTATGTTCTCTGGCACAAAACAGATTTTTAAATTTCCTCCGGCTGTCCGCGTTCCAAAATTCCATTAGCAAGAAATGTGCGCAGTAAAACGGACGAGTGTCAGCTCGTCTGTGTCCAATCCTTTTACCGAGGTGACTGATTGGATAAAACAAACCTCATAAAACAAATGATAAAAGTTAACTCTGTTGTTGGATATTTTGACAAAGGTTTGTTGCCTAAAGGTTCTGTCAGTAAAATGTTTTATTATAACAACTTGTGCCGACTTATGAAAATGTTTTTATCAGCTACACTTTTGATCAAATCATCATTACAGTATATAAAGTAGGAGTGCAACAATACATGTGTCTGTATTGAACAGTTCAATACAGTGCTTTAGGTTAAATACACATGGAACAATACAGATTTTTAAAATGTATTATATCAACTTGTCTTCTGAAGATGCTCTGTGTTGAAGGATCTGTGGATCTGTGTTCGACTACTCCACCTAGTCGAGCACAGATCTACTGAGAAACTTGCTGTACATTGCAGGAACATTTAATTTAAAAACTGTACTTTTGAGGTTAAACAAATGTTCATAATTATCTTTAATAAACTACAAGTTAAGAAGAGCATGGAAATTTCTCTTTTTTTGTATGAAAAAATATCAAACCGTGACACTAAAGGGCTTCCAGTAGATTGTTTTTATATTCTTCACATTAGATATCTTTAGTGTTGGAAAAACTTTTCATAAGTTGGCACAAGTTGTCTAAAAACTCCCACATATTCAGACTCCACGTATATTCTACGCAGACATTTGAGACTTCATATTCAACCATACTGATCACCTGACAAATTTCTTATTTTTTCACAATTTCAGTCATTGTGTTAACAAACGAGGAGGAAGAGAAAGGTTGCGTTTTAGCTTTAAAAACAAAAGAAAATAACTTACTTACTCATGGTCTGAGCAATTTTCTTCCATGAATTTGTTGTACTCTGAACAGTCTTATTTTCCTTCATTGATGCATCATAAATCTTATGTTTTCCAATTTCCTTCGTGAGAAGTTCTTCAAAATTTGACTCCATTTCATCCACAAATGATGCAGATTCTCAACTTTATCTGCTTGGTGTCACATCCTAAACAGTTGAATGTGAACTCGCTGGACAGTTTATTGTGCAACACTGGATGTAAAAAGCTGATATCTGACTTGGAGTAAAGTACGCCTCAGTATGTAGGGGCCTTAAAATGTTATATTGTGAAAGAGCCTTAAGACTCCTTTAACATTTTTTCCTTAAAAGGTACCTAATGCAATGTCATAAAGACCTTTGAAAAGAAAAATATAATCTGTTTTTCCTTAATATCAATGGTTAACATCTTTATGAGTTAAACATTTGTTCAGTTAATTCTGTAGATAAAAGTGATTTGTTTATGATGAATGCATACCTGCATTTCAGAATAATATATCAGTAAAACTTTAATTAGTAGGTAATAGTTTGAAGTTTGAGTTGGTTCGTTTTAATGTTCACATTCAGTGTAAAGGACGAGCGACCCATCTTATGTCTTCTTACGACTGGCACTCGGTATCAATCCTTAGATGCTTCACATTCTGTCACCAAACCTCTAACAATCTGCCAAGGCCAGGAGAGCAGACGCTGGAGTCTGCTGTTCCTCCAAACAGTAAACAAGCAGCCTGCTGAGGTGCCACTTTCATACTAAGTGATGACTCTGAGGCATACACAAACGTGATTGCCTTTTATTTTTTGATTAGTAACAACTACAGAAAAAAAAGTATGCCCTGGAGGCTTGCATCTCAGAGCTTTTGTGACATTTAATAAAGTAGAAACCTTTAATGTATCAAAGAAAAAGTCAAATTTACACTTCTTTATGTTCCAATTTATTTCAAGTTTTATTAACTTACAGAGCAGATGGGGAAGTTCAGATTTAAAAGTCAGCGAACAGACGAGCTCCAGCCAGTGAAAGATAATTAGCGCAGGATGGCACGGCTGTCCTAACACAGCGAGCGCTACGGCAGCGCACCGAGGAACAGTTAAGCTTTAGCTTAGCCAAGCGAAACAAACCTCACGCTTTCCCCCAAAGGGGAGAATTTGGCTAAAGCAACTTCTAGTGCGGCATTTTCTAATTCACTTTAAGGAAGTGGTTAAACGGAGAGGTGACTCGGGCTGTAAATGAGACGTTGTGACAATGTTGACGGTGTGTTTGATCATTGTTGTGTTTGACTTCAGTGTCAAATCTCTGCCAGACGACCAAAGGCTGTTGATGGAAGGAGCTTCTGTGGGTTTCAGTTCACTATGATGATGATGATGATGTTTTAATCTTGTAATTTAGTGATCAATACTCTGTATGAAAGAAAAGGCCTTGTCATTTTCAATTAGTTTAATCATCTCTCTGGCTATTGTATTATTCTGCTGATAATTTAATACTTTATTGACTGAAGTTATGGATCACTAGAGATTCTATTGCTTGGTGATGTACTCTGAGGTCAGAGTTTAGCTTTATATTAAGGACTTTTGAAGTTTGAGCTTGTTAATGTCAGTTAAAACTTCTGAAAATATGTGCAAACTGCAAAAATGTGATTCAGACTCTCCCATCTGCACCGGCGTGCCTATCGGTGAAAAGTTGTTTGGAAACGTTTCTCAAACAGGTCATGGTCTGAATGAAGGCTACAGGTCAGTATTTGCGTCCGCCTCGCTGAATCGAGTGGACTTCCAGCTGTCAGGTCTGTCAGATGGTAAAAACTCTCCCTGACTCCTGTGGTCACCAGATTAAAACTCTGACTGACCTGCTGAGCTGAAAATGTTCCTGTGAGGTGAGGCTTTGATGTAGCAACATTTCAAAAACGGGGATAACTTTGGGGAAAAACAAATTCCTGCTTGGTTTTCAGTTTTGTAAACGGAAAAGCTAAGTGTGAAAATGCGTAAAGTTTGAGGATTTTTTTTTCTTGTGCATGCAGCACATTTTCTGTGCCCACAGCAGCGTTTCGGTTTCATCTTGATGCTTTATTCTTTCAATTCTTTGCTCCTTTTTGATCTCTGTTTGCAGTTTTGCTAATGAGCTAATGATGATTTTCCTGCTGAAAGGTTCAGCTTTAAAACTTTTGAATAACAGCCCCGTGTCATCTTCTAAACCCCCATCTGATGTTAATGTTTTAATTAATGCCCTTTGAGATCCAGAGTCTGACCCCAACACAGTTCCACCATGACTCCCAGTAGATTTGAGCTTATCAACCTGAAAACACGCTCTCTCTAAACCAGATTTTTTTTGCCATTTCTAAAAATATCCTTGTACACATAGCACAGTTTTTTAGAAAATGTCCCACTACTATAATAACGAAAAACTCATTCCCATGTGGACAACCAAAGTTTTGCACTAAAACCTTTTTTGTTTTTCCTGAGTTCAGATTTGCTGCAGTTTAATAAAAACAGTAGTAATAGCAGTAAAGTGAGAAATCTTTGAGCTCATTAATTGTCTGGTTCTTTAAATGCTTGTGAAAGATTTTCAGTAAAATGATTTATGGAAAAAAAAAAAAAAGTAAAAATCCTTAAATTCCAGTTTCCTGCCAGATTTTCTGTCTTTGAAACGTCTTCAGCTGCTGGCACGACGACACAAAACACTTCAGCAGCGAACAGAACATCAGACTCTTGGTGGGGGTGGGGGGGTGGGGGGGGTCCTTTTCATGTATGCTGGACATGCATGCATGTTTTACATTCTGTTTGGTCCATAAAATACTGTCCACCCAGCCATATTTATAGCCATTTTTACAGCAGAAAGTGGAATGGGGGTGTTTAAATTCGAGATGTTCAGGTTTTTGATGAACTCAGCACCTCAATAAGGTTAATAACGACTTCCTTAGAAGATTCCTTTGTTTTTCTTCCTCTCCTCTTCTAATCAGCTCCAACAAAAACAAAAAAACTCTATTCAGCCACTGAAGCCTTGTTTTTCTCCTGCATTACTCACCCTGCAGTGACTAAGTGACTAAATAATGTGTGGCGTCCCCCATTACTGACCCTTCATGTGGCAGAGAGGCAGGTAAAAATGTAAACTGGTCTCTCTCTCTCCCCTCTCTCCCCCCTCTCCCTCCCCCGGCCATTTTGTCTTTGTCTCCTCAGACCTCAGCTATTGTACAGATACTAAAGGTTTTTATTGATTTACCATGAACCCCTTCTGACTCCGGCCTGATCCTTCAAAGCTCAGCCTTTTTACGAAACCCGGCAAATTTAGTGTCCCACATGCTCCAAGGTCAATAAAAGTCTGCAGAGGCTTTTCCAGAATTTCTTTTTTATTGTTATGTTAAAACAACTTCTACTGATATTTAATGTTACACAGACAACACTTACAACTACTGTCCAGTTGCCCTGAATTTAATCCAAATTAGGATGAATGTTTTTATTTTTGTTAATACTAATATTTAGTGACATGTATACTAAAAGGCAGAGCAAAAATATATCTCAAAACATGATATCTGACCTTTCATGAGAGATACAAATGAGAATTTAAAAGTTTTGCATCCAAAGAGAGCACAGTCTACCATTAGAGATGTTCCAAAATTGTCAGCAAAAAATGAAAAATATTTGTCCAATCCTCATTCTGAAAGCACAAATGGATACAATGAATGAAGGTAAAAACTATGAATCATCATAAAGTGGTTTAAACATGTCTGCTGTTTACTGATGAAAACACAAAAAAAGTATTTTTTTTCAGATGAGTCGCTTCAAAGACACCATTTGTTGAGGGATGAAAGGAACTGGAACATTCAAAGCTGCGATGCATTAATTAATATTTTTTATGCTTTATGCAGATCAGCTTTAACCACTTCAACTGTTCAGCTGCAAATTACAGTAAATCAGACAATTATTAGAGCATATTTCAGTCAGCTAATCATTTTGGAGCGAGCTTCACTTCATCCTTTCTCCTCAAGATCTAACTGGTTGTTTTAGGACCTGCCCCCCCCCCCGACCCATCAGACCATCTGCTGCCGGTCAAACACTCATCATGAAGCAGGCGTGTTGTTAAAAATGTATTTTATTGATTTGAACCATGCGCAGTGCATGTATCAGTGTCAGGTATCTGCTCAGATTCCGTATGTGTGACGGAGATGAGATGACCCCCCCACTTTGGGCACCTCTTCCTCTAAACCCATCTCCTATGGGTCTTTCACGCGAAGTCGAGCTCTTATCCCCTTACTGTCCTCAGAGGGCCCGCGTGCCCCTGCTCTCTGGCACCGCTCGCTTTAGCAGATCACTTTATGTGGCAGATCGAGTTACACGGAGCTCCGAAGTGCTCGTGAGTATCCCTTTCACAGCTGCATTGTCGAACAGCTCAGTAAGCTCTGTGTGTTTGAGGGGGCTTCACATAGATTTAGCAGGAAAAGCCGTGGAAAAGGATTCACTGGCACACAAACAAATTTGCAACTGGAAACAGCGAGCATCTTCCCACAGTCCTGTAGCTGCTGTTAAAGGAGGAAGATGCTCAAAGACAGAATCTGTGCTCCGTCTCAGCACCGTCCTTCCTCTCCTCTGTTTTTTCTTGTTGGGAATCTGAGCTGCGGTATTAGTTTCTGCTCTATCTTTAGAGACATCTCATCTCGCTCTGCCACACCCACAACAACATGAAGTGTATCTGTCTCCTCTCAACACAACCACAAGCTTCTAATCAAACAAGCCCACACACACACACTTATATATGCAGACACACGCTTATGCAGCTAATGTCCATGGCTGCAGGAGCCTGTGGTTAATAACCGTGTTTGTTCTCTCCTGCAGATGCTGGCTCGGGATCAGGAGATGATGGTAAGATTACTCACCTCCTCTGTTCTAACGCCACATGTGCTGCTTTTTTAATATTTTTCTATCTGCTCTGCTTCGCTGCCAGAAACATATTGAGTGAACTTTACTTCTGCATAAGTTCAATTTGCTTAGCAGGATCTCAATATATCATTCTAAAAAAATGAACTTTAAATTCAATCAAGTTAATCAGACGTGGGGATTGTTAATGAATATTGCAATAATTTTAACTGGGTTTTTATATATTTTAGTTTGGACATTTATTAAGGGTATCAATACATAAACATCAAAAAGGAGCTATATTATTTTCCAGTGTTTTTTTTTTTATTCTTTTCATGTAGCTTTTGGTTTGAAAAAAGCTTCAACGACTAAGAGAAAACTGGGAATAAAGGAGAAAAAAAAGGTTTTGGTGGAATCTTTAGCTGAGCTAAGAACCGTCCTGAAGCGGGGGTCAGATTGTTTTCATACTGTTGGTTTCAGTGATTTTTGGGTCAACCGTAGCACAGAAAGGGCTGCACCGATAAACATGAAATTTGGCAGGAATGAAGATGTGTTCGAGCTACACTGCACCAGCCGGTTTTATGATAGACCCCATATTTGAAGAGGGGGCTCCATCTAAAAAGGGGGTGTCTGGACATACAAACATGCTTATAACTCAAAACCTTTTTTTTGTTGTTGTTTTTATGTTGAGCTCTGATGAAGGGCTGTCCATAAGGCCCACCAATGAGCCCCCCCACACCACCTGACCCCCACCCAAAACAATAAATCTGTTCTGGTGAGTTCTGGTGCGGGGGTCATATATACTACCGCTATGCTGTATCTAATTTTATTGTTCTATTAGACATTCTCACCACCTAGAGCTGGATAATTTATCAGTTTATATAATATATTGGGATGAAAAAATTTAACAGAAAAATATGTAATTTAGAAAATATTCAGAGCAAAGCTAGGGTCTTCTTGAAAAGAGTCTATAATCCACCTCTGCAACCGCCACTTTCTCTTGTATCTCAGTATTTCTATTTAATTTTACCTGAAGATTTTAAAAGTTAAAGTTCAAGAGTTTGAGTAGATGTCTAAAAAGCTTTCAAATGAATCCTGAGCTTTCTATCTGACAGATGTGTAAGCAGCCACTGTTTGCTGACTGAGCAACCTTTTGATCAGAAAGCCGTCAGCGTCAGTCTGGTGTCTGATTATGCTGCCTAATGGCCTCTTCCTCTCACCTACACCAGGAGCTCCGTAGCTTTTGAAGTTGCTCAACGTTATTGAGATGAGACACAGAAAGTGTTACTACGTCACACCGCTGCTGCGCAAACCTGCCGCACACACAAAGATGGAGGACATGACATTGGCTTCAACTCATTTCAAAACCTCTATTATTTCCTCTGTCAAGCTCACTTGTCTTTGTGTGGGAATGAAGAGGGAAGCAGGGCTGTTTACAAAAGGAAAAAAAAAGTGCAAATGGGTCCTGTGTCACATTATGAAAACTGGGGTTCCTCTGCTCAGCTCAGCTGGTGACGTGAGCGATGATAAGGAGAAAATTAAATGTTTGTAAAAGTGTGTGGAAAGTTTTCAATCAGGTGTTGGTTTCATGTTTTATCAGGATAATGTTTCTGTGGTTGTGGGAAAAAAGGAAATCACGAGGAAAAAAAAACATTCTGCACTAAAATCATAGTTTAAAGGTCAGTTAAAGCAGGCCTTGTCTACAACTACTGTAGATTTATTATTTCTCCAATATAAGTTCATGCAGAGAAAAAAGGGAAAAAAATTACATGATCTTTCTCTTTTTTATCTTTTCTTTAAACCTCTTCTATAAAACACCACCTCTAAATAAAGTCAAACTAAAGCATGAAGTCACTCATTCATTATTTACCAAAGTTAACCCGGTGTTTGATGTGAAGCTTAAATACCTGCACAGGTGATCAGGGTTGCTGCTCAGAAGCAACAAGCTGCTGCTAATTTACAGCTTTCTGATTATCACATCGGCTTCATTACAAGTCTGTGCTAATTTACTTTGGGCATTACTGAAATGAGCTGGTTGCACCTGTGTTTCTGGATCAGTGCGGTTCTGTAATTTCACAGGCAGAAGTGGACAAATGAACTAATTCAGACTCTAAATTGCTTCGGAAAGTAAACCTAACCTCACTGTTGTTTCAAAAGCGCACCGGTTTTATCATTTTTTGTCTGATATTGCCCTTAAAAAAACTGACCAGGCATTTTGCCTGATTTTCTCTTTCTTTTTTCTGTTCATCAGTTAAATGCTAAACAATACTTTTAATTTTTTTCTTAAATTGGACCCGGATTAGATTACAGGTTTCCCTCACAATTGTGTGCTGTGCTGATGTGCAACATGAAACTACTGGTGAGGGGGGCAAATGAGGTTCAAATTCTGAGCAAATTTCTACCATTTCTGATAAACCGAGGAGAGTATGTCGTTCAGACAAATCTACAGTTGGATGACAGAAATCAGTGAAAACTATGAAAACTTAAAGAAGCAGAAGAGCTGTATATATGGGTTAACAATCATATTTAGTCTCATACTGAGATGACGCACCATGATTATAATCAAACACACTGGAATTATTGTGTGTTTTGCTTTTAAATTATGGAATAAAAAGACAAAAGGTAAACTTGGTGAGCAGAGGTCTTAACTGATACTGACTGAATGGGAGCTGCACAAAGATACACTGTGAAAGGAAGTGAAAGATGAGTAAGACATTATTGTGATCAGATGAAGTGCCTATATATATATACAGTGTATATATATATATATATATATATATATGAATGAATGAATGAATGAATGAATGAATGAATGAATTCATTCATATATATATATATATATATATATAAAGGATGTAACGATACAGAAAATT
>JARVJO010000061.1:5075055-5127535 GCA_031762555.1 Cynodonichthys magdalenae
TGAAACAGCAAGTTTCTCAGTGGATCTGCGCTCGACAATGCAGCCTAGGTGGAGTAGTCGAACACAGATCCACTGAGTAACTTCAATAGACAAGCTGATTAAATAAATTTAAAAAAATCTGTATTATTCGATACACAGCGTGTATTGAACTTAAAGCACAGATACATGAATCATTGCAACCCTAATATATAAATAAATTTTTTGTGGATTAGCTGACCTGATAGTTTTCCATGAAGCCACTATTCACTCAGCTGCAGTCATATGAAATAAAATAAAAAATATAAAAAATAAAAAAGCAATAAAGACGAGACGTGAACAAACAGAATAAACCTGATGTTAGGTCAACCAGAGAAACAAAAACATGAGATGGGGTTTAGTGGGTGTGGACATAGAGGATGGCCTGGGGAAGGTCACAAACCAGATAACAGATTAGAGGGAATAGTCTGGTTCCACAGAGATGGAGGGTGAAAGGCTGGAATGAAACACGCATTTTTCCAAAAGGAGCTTTAGAATAAACTCTGAGTGTGCTCACTCATGGAATATACAAAGTGACTCCAGCATCATGCTGCATTTGTAATGCTATGCATGCTGCATCTAACTGAGTGCTCTTGTGTATAGAAGGATCTCTGTTCCTGAGGCTGTTTTTTGCCAGCCTTCACTTCCTAAAAACTGACTTCTGAATCTGTGAAGAAGCAAAGCATGTGCAGACTTTCACTTTCTGTTATTGCTGGGAAAAGAAATCTGCAAACAAGAATGGAGAATATATGCTGGAGAATAAATGTTAATTACTTTTAAATAGCTGCAGTTAAGCTCAGTAGACCTGATTTTTAAAAATAAATGGAGTAAATTAAAGACCTAGTCTTACTTTAAGGAATACACAATACAATATCACCCCCCCTTTTATGGTGGCAGATGATAACCGTTAGCGCCAATCTTACGCACAAAACAAGCTATTCAGTATTTTTTTATACTCTAATAGTTTATTCTCCAATTTTAAGCCAAATTTAAAAGAAAATATAGAAAACAGGTCACCGAAAACTTTTAAATAGTTTGGGCAACTGTTTGCAAAGTCATCCATATCCTTTTTCTATCTGGAAAATGTGCAACATGAGTTCCATCTGATAAACCAGAGGCGTTCAGTCATTCAGTCACGGGTCACATTAATTTTAATGTTCCTTACGGCTTCATTCAGGCATGTCGGAGAAAGTGACGAAGGGCGCCGCCATGTGTGCTCCTTGTTTGGCATTCATGTGAGTCTAGACAATAAATCAAGTGAGGAATAACACCTGAGTCCTGACTGAGACGTAGTTTCCTCACAACACTTTGTTCCACCACCAGAACTGCAGGAAGCAGATACAAATATCAGTTTTCTGCATGATTATGTTTATTAAAACACAAGTGTTGCACTCATGGGCTTAATAATGGTATTTTAAGATTAGTGAAATAATTTAGTTGCTATCCAACTTTAGTTATGGATTGTTTAAGGACTTCTTTAATGAGGGCCTTGTTTTAAAATGAGTTATCTAAAATCCCCCCAAAATAGAGCAGAAACACTAGAAATTAGAGCATAATGTACTTAAATTATTAAAAGGCACAACATGCGTAACAAGTATTCTAACTTTTAGGAAAATCTATGAATGATACATGTTGAAGAATCACAGAAAATAACTTGTCATGAGTTGGGAAGAAAGTACAAACTACGTTGTCACGGTATTGCTGGGTTGCAATCACGTGATCCATTTTTCTATACGTTTTTTAAAATTAACATCCTTTTGACCCACAAAAAAACTTTTATCTTTCTCCCAATTAGAGCTGCTGCAACAACCATACACAGCACAGAATTTAGGCATGTTGATGACAAATCAACAGAAGGAAATGGGGCTGCATTTACTTCCTGCCCCCTGTCTGCATTTCATGATGTTGAAACTGTGTCATAAGCAACCCAGCAATCAAAGTAAACTTTTGTACATCTGCATGAAAGCTCGTTATGGTTGCTCACCTCTGGATAGTTAGAAGTATAGAAGCTGGAGAATCATCCTTTTCCTCCAGCTGCCAGATAAATCTGACGAATCAATCATTCCGGAGAAAAAGAGACAATTAGGAAAACATAGCTCAGGGGCAGAGAGTGTATTTCTGCAGCAGAGGAGTGAAACTGGGAACTCGAGGGCAAGGGCACAAGGAGGAGAAACACAAACACTACCATAAAGATAAAATCAAAGGAGAGGTCAGAATAGATGGAGAGATACAGTAGAAAAGATGGAGGAGAAGAAGAAGGAGGGGTCTGGCAGAGGTGGAAGAAGCTGCCGGTGTTTTATGAGCAGGAGAGAAGGTTAAAGCAAGTGGTTGTAAAAGATAGCTCGGACGTGTAGTGAGGAAGGCAGCAGTGGAGACCCATCGTGGTGAAAATCAAATTTATTTTAATGGTCAGTGATAAATCTGCTCACATAAAGCTTGAGCAAGCCAGGAAGTTGCCAGTTTCACTGGCTGTAGGCAGAATGTGTGAATAAATGTGCGTAGTGTGAAGTGCACGCATGGGTGCATTCATCCTTGTGAGTGTGAGAGGGAGTGTGCTTGCCTTTTTTTTTTTTTTATCTTATAAGTGAGAACACAAGTCAACCGTGCAGAGAGAGAGGGCCTTTGAACACGAGTCCAGTCACATGGCCCCTTCTGTCCGAATCAGACGTTTGTCCAAATCAAATTGGACAGTGGGCAAATTGAATTGCTCTCACATGATCTCGCAGAGACAAAAGAGCAACAAAAGCTTAAACCTAAAATAAACCTAAAATGTTTCTGAATTTCTCAGGGAAATAAATAAATAAAAACACTGTCATTTCTCACAAGCTGTGTGCTGTGAGATGTGTTGGAGAGCAAAGGTGCTGAAAAAAGCTGTTTGTGAAAGTTTAATAGAGCAATGGGCGTCAGCCAGGACTGATCCAGTATGAGACTCTGACAGTGTAATACTGCTTCACTGGACCATAGGGAAAATTAAATATATTGCATTAAAAGATTGATCACTGCTAACATTAATGTTTGGCTAATTTAATCACCTGTTATCCTGGTATATTTAGGACTTTGAGAAACCGGAGTAGTGAAAGAAAATAATTCACAAAGGTCCCAGGCAGGAGTCAGATCCAGAACCTTTTAGCTGCAAGGCAACATCACTAACTGTATTACCCTATCTGGTTTTCTTTTGAGCTTTTTCCTCTTTTCTCACTCTGAGAGTTCCTTTTACTTTTCGGGAAATTCATAAAAAATAAAAAAAATAAAAACAGAAAACAATCCAACCATTATAATACTTCAGTACGAAAAGTGTTCACCTGTTGAGGGGAATGACTGAATTAAAAAAAACAAAACAACTGGAACCACCGTACATAGATTTTTTTTTTGTCTTGCAGATCTCTTCCCAACTGTAGATGCAGGTCCTCAACCAAAAACTGTAAACTGCATTGGACCAAATCCTCCCGTGCATTTTTATGAAACCGTTGGTTTCCAAACCAGTTCACTTTAATTATTCACCAGTTGTGTGTCTGGTTTCTCTGTAGTTTCCTCAGCTTGATTATTAAACTTCTGCAAAACGTTTCTTGTAGACCTCATTCCGTCTGAACCAGAACCAGTGATGAGTCAGCAGAACTTCGCTGCCTCCAGTTCTAAAGTCAGAGATTTAAACCGTCATGCTCTGTAAGCTGCAGGCAGGCTCCACAGGGACCTAATCTGAACCCAGGTTCAAGGCCAACGCTTATCTAAATGAAGTGTTTTTTCAAGGTCAGAACAGTGTCCCTAACTTCAGAGTCATTTCTCTGACCAAATGGGGGAAAAATGACTTCATTATGAGTCCTCAGTGGGGAGAATCTGTGCAGCCTGCAGTTTAATTAATATTATTTACTATTAAACTTTTTCCACTAAATGCCTTTGTTTATCTCTACCAGGAGTGAAGCAATAATGTTTTTGCCCATGTTTCTCTTTTTATGTGTTTGTCAGTACTGGTAGCAAAATGTCTCATGAATCAGATTTATTTTAACGTCTCATTGCAACAAAAGTTTCTTTAGCAAAGTTGCTTAATTTACATTCTTCAGTCGGTGATGAATTTCCAAACGCTGACATCACATTAATATGTGCATGTGGTCTGACCAAAGTAACTATATCACCATTATTTCTCATCATAAAATAAATCTTATTTATGTCACTGGTGTGCTCCACCTCTCACACCTGCAGTCCATCTGTAATCACCCAGCTGCTTTCACTTTCTAATCCCCCTGCCAAGTTGTCACTGTTTTCTATAGTCCTGTTCCTGATTCTCATTGTTCTATTCACATCCCGCTTGATTGTTTTAATTTTTTGGATTTTTAATTGCCTGTCAGCCCTCTGCCTACACTTTTGTCTATCACAAAAGACCACACACACACGTATATGAGTATATATCTGTGTTTTTAGGCTAAAGTGAACATTTTGGGAACATAGGCATAGTTGTAGATGCTGGAAATAGTAATGTCTAATTTTTTTAATCCATCAGTAGAATATGCATTTAAAAATATCCTGACATTAGACAACACTGTTTTTTTTAACTCAAAACTGAAATAAAATGATTTTTTGTGAAACATTGATATTCTGATCATATTTGAGGCTACTGAACAGTGGGTGGAAAATGTTTTTAGACATGCAGAATACAAAATCAGTTTAAAAGTTTTGGTTTGCGCTCTCTGAAAATTTGCATAATTTACTAACTTCAGTTTTGCATCTTGAACATTTTTAGTATGCGTGGTTTATTAAACTGAGTAAGAACAAAACCAGCATGAACTAAATGATGTTTGAATGTATTGATTTATTTGGAGGCATCTATTAAGCTTATTATTCATGATAGGAAGTTATTTTAATCTTAGATTGATGTTTCTATACTTAGTTTCACATGTGTCATGTCTCCAGTCTTTCTATAATATCCTTTTTTTTGTGCTCGTTGACTAATGGAAAGATGAACACTGTTCTAAGCCTAATTGAAATACAATAGGCTGAGTAGGGTAATTAATCCAATGATCAGACCTACAACACTATGGATTTGCCAGCACTTCATTTGTTTGAATTAAGGCTGAGGCTCCACTATGGTGCAATTATGAATTCAATATCAATTGATCCTCCACAGTTGGTATGCAGCGATGCACAAAATCAGCCTTATGAGGTATACCACAAAACACTTTTTTGTTTTATGTTTTTTTTTAATATTATGAAGCAAAAGATCCAGTGTTTGCAATGATTCTTAAAGTACAAACTGCACACTAGATTATTAATGAGATACCCTAAAGTTTGGATATTTTACAATGGGGTTCTGTAGAGTAGTTATGAACAGTTAGTATCTTGCCTGATGTAGATAGATCTTTGAACACAGAGTTTGGAAAATAAAGATTAAAGCTCATGTTGATTTCTGCCATCCCAAAACTGATCGAATCACAAAACGTCTCCAGATATTTGTACATCTATTATTTAATTTTTTCAGAACAAGGTCCGTTTTTTGTTTTTTTTTCATCTGAAAACTGCTTCAGTATAAACCTTTAAAACTTTTACATCATTGTCAGTTTTGCATTGTACGAGTTCTCCAGCATTATTATTGTAATATTCTTGTAGGAAGTGGTCCAGGCTGCACAAAAAAGTGTTACAGTTAACTATTTGTGCTTGATGAAAACTATAAAATTCATGTTAAAAAGATAACAGGGTAAGCATAACATAAACCCCACTGGTCATTTTAATGCAACACAGTTGACAAAATGAAAATCAGGAAATAAAGAATTTATTTTCAATCACTGTGAAACTTAGGTGATTGGAGTCCATTTATGATGCTAGTATTAGTGTTTTAGCTTAGCCACATTTGGATTGGCTTGTATCTCATCATTCTGGCCGGAATTAATTAAGTTTTGCAAACCGACTGACGTTCAGTGATTGATCTAAAACAGGTAAGATATTGAACGCTCAGAACCGTCTCACGGAATCTCACATTAAAAAAAAATGTCTGAAACAACCTTTTTAAGAAAAAGAACATGGGATTTCCTGCTATATTTTTTTATCATAGAATAGAATAGAATAGAATAGAATAGAATAGAATAGAAATGGCAGGCTGACCTTTGATTCCCCTGCTGATAGTTCCATCCAACAGCCTCCAAAGTGGTGAGCTGCTGCCCCAGTCACACTGCTATTGCTATGGTAACCAAGTTAGAGGTTTAGGGTAGTGAGTAATCTAATCTTCCCACTTTGTGCCACAGCGATAAGGCTCGCCACCACCAGCCCACCCATCTATGTGTGTGTGTCAGCCTGTGTGTGTCCTATTCAGTTATTCCATGCTGCAAATCTAACACGAACAGAAAACCTATCGAGCCAATATGTTCCACCTTAATAGGCAGGTGAGAGCCGAAGGGCAGATAGGCTTCCAGTCTCGTTAAAAAGTCAGAACCTCACTGAAGTTGACATTTTGCAGCAAAGGAACATTCTGCTTATTGCACAAGTACAGTAAACATGCTGGAATGTAAATGTAAAAAAATGTTGCAATCAAGCTGCTTTCTAACAACTGGTGTGGGTCACAGAGAGAAAAGTGAGGCTATAATCCAGTGTTAATGAGACCTGAACAAGTAGGGCCTAAACCTGATCAGAACCAGAAACTTTAACTGAGTCACAGCTTGTCTGACTATATTTATAACCTTGAAGGGAGTTGTAAAATTTGAGTGTTTTTCATAATTAAGTTTACTTCCTTAATTATGTACAACTCTCTTTTTCATCTAAAAGAAAAAAATTGTTTTATAACATTTTAAAAAAAGAAACCACATTTGGAATATGTAATTATTTCTGAGTCATTGCACAATGCAGCGTTAGCACTGAGGCAGCAGGGTTTTACAGCGGCGTGCATACCAACGAGCCAGACCTTTTAGTCTTTCTACTTTGGATTTTTGTAAAAAAAATTGTGCATCTCCTCCATCATCTGGTTTCCTTTCCACATTTCACAACCGTACAGGAAGTTTAGCAAACTCAAATTACCCACAGGTGCAATTATTATCTGTCAAAATCAGCCAAACAAACCTCTCTTATGCCTAAGCTGAAGACACAGGCCTGCTTTCTGTTTCCATGACTACAACTGTTTTCGAACATAAAATCACAAACACAGTAAGGCTGAAATCACAAAATGATGCAAAGTGTCAAATTGCAATTTTCACTCCGTGCTGTAATACACACATCTTTAGCTGATTGATGATTCTCGATGTAATAATAGACGTAGATTAACTGCATGCAGACTTCTCTTTGCAATATAATTATCCATTATTTACTGTGGTCATGGTTGCTAAAATTGGTAAAGCAGATGCCGCGGAAAGCAAATTGCAGGATGATTGGGGGTTGTGTTTTAATGAGGTATTTTGTAAAACTGATTCCGTGGCCTGAAATGTGCCATTTGAAAAGAGATGTGCAACATGTAAGAAGTTTATGTTGCTCCAATATTAACTCATTACCGCTGAGAAGATTGTGTTTTAATATGGTCAGTTTAACAACCTCAGTCATAAACAAGTCTGAATGTTGTGTAAACTGGGGAAGAAATATCTGGATGCAATTATTTGCATATCTCATGAACACAGACTGTCTGTTTATTGTTATAAAGGCTGTAGCACCTCTTACTGACCTGCTGCCAATTAATCTCATTTGTTGCAAAATGCTCTTCTTGCTATTTCTAACTCATAATACTTACATTTACAGCCTATTTAAAATGCATCACTGCTGTAAAAATCAATCTTATTTTATAAAACGTTTTGAAAATCATTGCATTTTGTTGTTATTTACAATTTAAACTACACCCCAACTTTTTGAATTGTAAAAACACGACGTTGAAACCTGTTTCCCACACAAGAAGGGGTATTTATCCTGAAGTGAAACGCATGCAAAGATTGGGTATTTGACTTTTGTGCGGTGTTTGTGAGGATCAGACCTCTGTTAAAACACGGAGCACACGTTCAAGCAGAGCACATAAGAAAGGATTGGCCTGATAAGCCTTTCTTTTGGCATGGGGATAACCACGTAATCTAGACCCAGAGAGATGGGATCTGCAAATGAGATGGAAGCAAAGTTGTTATATCCCTTCATCCACACAAGTTCAGTCTCACCTCCTCTCTTTCCATTTCCATCTCTCACCTCTGCTGCTTTGCTTTCCCTTTATCTCTCCATGGGAACGTATCCAATCATACCACTCTGAAATTATTATTGAGATTTCCTCTGCTGGTGTGGGCGCTATTGTGCAGCCGGGCCTCTGAATGAGATAAATTAGAAATAGGTGGCGGTAAGGTTCAGGCTGTACGCGGAGCGAGGAGGGGGACCGTAAGAGGCGAGTGGCAGCCCGAGGGGCGGGGGTTGTCTGAGCTTTCGGTGTAAGTGAGAGAAAAGCGGGATGATGAGAGCTACCGGGTCACCTCTGGGGCCAGCCCCTCGCTCTCGCCGGCACCGAGAGATTTTATTGTCATATCTTTCTGTTGTCATCCAGAAAATAATGAAATGGGGCCGAGGGAAAGAGAGGAGGAGTATCGGGGGAGAAAAAATGCAGCAAATCAAACCTGATATTGGGTGAGAGATGGGAGGATTGGACCTTTTTGGTGTAATAGTAGGATTTGACTGGAATTAAGAGGTGGGATGGGAGGACTCAGGTGAGGGCTTTCGGGGGGGATGTTGTTTGTGTGTGTGCGTGTGTGTGTGTGTGTGTGCACGACTGTGAACCAACAGTCAGCAGCTGTGGTGTCTAATTTGAGAGAAATTTGATGTGCTCTGTGGCACAATTTCATAATCTCAAAACACACAGTGGATAATAAGACAAATGATACTAGCTTAGTGTCGTAACCACCTGCTGTGCAGCTTTACATTATAACCATCAGCAGAGCAAATCCTGAACTCAGGAAAACACAAATTATACAGCAGATAAATCAGAGCTTCGTGTTGCACCCCTGGAGTCATCCATCCACTCCTCTGGTCCTTTCCCTGAAGAATTTTGTTTATTTTTTCATTAGAATGAATGCCTTTAAAAAGATTCAAATTTGTAAGATTTTAATTAAAAAGAAAGTTGTAAACAAAATTTGAACATGTAGTATTTTCTTAACAGTCTTTGTTCCACTAGTGGGCAAAAACTGTTCGGTTTCTGCCTTTAAACAGTTCCAGATGCTACTGGAGGCTTTTATTTTGAAAACTAGGATGTCAGACGACTTCCTATGGTTCTTTCCTTTAGTTTGACACTCTTACAAAAAATAAAAAAAAATGTTGAAAGGCTTTTAAGGAATTTCAGGGCTGACTGTTAAGGGGTTAAAACTAAAATTAAACAGTATATAAGATAGGGATTTACCCGAACAAGATGCATTTAAGAGCAAAAAAACAAATAAAAATGGAAAAAGATCTAAAGAATAAAAAAAATTGCTCCCATTTCTAAAAAGGTTGCATAAGAATACAAATAAAAAAACAATGCATTGTACAAAAATGTTTAATATAACTAAAAAAAGGGCTGAAAGATGTATAAAATGCTGGGGAAAATGGAGTTTTAAAATGGAAAATGTGTTGCTTTATCCATTAACGTCACTGAATCTGTGAGGTTTTTGCTCTGACTTTTATTCCCCCTGGTCTTTTTTTTAAACAGTTGAGTATTTTCCCCTTACCTTGGATAATTTTCCTCAAACTGCAGTTTTGGTCAACTCTACTTGTGTAATCACAACAGCTGTCACTTTCTTTGTCAACAGCAAGCTAGCGGAGCTCATTAGATGGTGTGCATGTGGCTGAACGATGCCAGCGAAGCGGTTTTAGTGTCTGCTTCGCGGAAATGCGTTGGACTCTCTTCCAGGTGTGAGGAGAGGAAGAAAGAAAGAAGGTGGGAGGACTGAATAAAAGACAGGTAAACACTAAAAAAAGGTAAAAGAAATGACAAGAAAGGAGGTAGCATCTTAGTACCTGTTTCTCCTGCGCTCCACTGCAGCAGGAAGAACATTTTCTCATTATCCCGACTAGAACTGCAGCTGTAATTATTCTACAGATGTTCAGTAAGGCAGTAAACCAGAACAGGTTGTTTCATATGGATTCTGGATTCACAGCCAAGCTTTAATACCTGCTGGACACTGTAGCTTTTTCACTTTGTCCTTTTTAATCTTATCTTATTATTTATACTTCTCATTTATATAACATAGTAAAACAGATTCCTAAGGAATGTTAGATCTTTAATTTTATTACGTTACTGTTTAATTATATATTGATGGTCCAGACTGAGCAGGTCACAGATGATCATGCACAGTCACAAACTTGCTCCCACATTCACCCTGACATGCATGTTTTGCTGTAGAAGAAGCTGTAAAATGCAGGAAAAAGCCACCCATGCTGCTAATCAGCACACGGCCCTGCCAGCCTCATATCGAAACAAAATGTAGAAATATCCGTGTACTGTCAGTGTAGGCTAAAGCAGTTTTGTTTACTGCTGCATTAGCAATATTTCTCCTTTCGTCAGTCATCACAAACCCAAGCAGCCATTTCTGAGTTTTCACATCCACAGTGCAAATGAGCTTAGCGCTCGCTCTCTGGAGGCCCTCAGCAGCGTCGTGCTCCATATGTAAACGTCTGAAGGCTGTTTATTTGCGGGTTTCGGCGCATCGTCTCAGGAGGAGCGAGCGACTCCCTTGTGGCGTTAAAAGAGGGGAAAACTTGGCGCGTGCTAAAGGCTTTGTGATTTGAGAGTCGAACTTATACGTTGCGCTTTGGGAGAGCCCAGCGAGGCTGGCAGTTTGTTTACATCACAGGAGCAGATCGTTTGTCGAGCTGTAATGGCAGATTGGCAGAGGGACAGTTCGCTCGTTTATTTACTCGCTGAAATTGCATTTACAGAGGCAGTGCAGAAGTGAAGCCTCTGAATATTACACTATATTAAAGAGGAGATTAAGCTTAGAGAAACTCTCATACTGATGTTTGAGTTCAGGGAAAAAACAGCTCCACACATTTTCTGTTTCCTTATTAATAATAATATTGCCAGCTATAGCAGCAAAATATCTCATGAACTTGTTTGTGTTCTTTATTTTAGTAAAGACCAAAAAACAAAGGAAAATGAAAAGCATAATTCTAGTGCTGCAAAGTGGTGGGGTAGTATCTGGTTTAAAATGGGACCTTTCATTTAAAATCCACTTTTTTAGCTGTTATATTCATTTTGTTGTGTAATTGGAGTCTCTAGGAGGCAGAAAAGTTTATTTTAGTCTCTCCTGTTGCTGCAGAGATAACTTTATATTCTTTCTGGGTTATAATTTTCAACATGTTCAGTTTTCTGAACTGTTACATTTACATGTATTTGCAACAGAACTTCTAAATATGGACAAGTTTTCCCTTGTTGACATATTTTAATTAATTTGTAAATAAAAAGTTTCTGCGCAGCTATATAGTCGTATAGTATATAGCCCCTCTATCAAACTGGAATGAACTGGTCCTGAGGATGGAGAGGGATGGGGTGTGAAGCCCCTCATTTGGATTTCAAGAGACAGCCTCAAAACGAGTTGATCTGAGACACACCTTAGAAAAGGGCAGGGTTTGTGGAGTTACAATAAGGAGGATTTCAGACCAAAGCATTGCACTTTATATAGACCTTAACTGAAGGATTTAAATGTGAAAAAGAAGGATTTAAAAGCATCATATATCTACTTTAAATATTGACTGAGAATTTTCTGTATTGATTTTGCAGGTTTTTATTTTGTTTTTGAAAACTCATCACAAAAACCCACCAATGCTCATGTTGGTTCTCTCCTCCCATTGTCCAAACCACACGTATTTAGTAGTGTATTATTATACGCTAACCCTGGGAGTAAGTGTGTGTGTGGATGTGTTTTTGCTACATCATGGGACCATTTTCAAGACAAACACAGCCTTGTGGGGATCCAATGCTTCTTATGGGGATCAAAGCCTGGTCCCCTTGGGAACATATGCTGATTTTGGGTGGGGGTTAGGTTTAACTCTAAGGTGTGAATAGAGTTTAGGCTTGATTTAGGGACAGTTATGTACTGGGGTGGTTAGGTTTATGGTAAAGGGTCAAGGTTAGGCTAGCTATGCCTGGAAAATGAGTAAAAGTCAATGCAAAGTCCCCACAAGGACAGAAAAAAATGTGTGTGTGTGTGTGTGCATGTAGTCATTTGTTTCAAAACAGTCCTGACCTGGACATAGTGGGAATAAAAATTGGGAGAACTAAATATGTTTAAGTTCAAAGTTCTCTGATAAAGCATAAAAATGCCAAAGTCAGAGGATTTATTTTTATTTTTCATTATACAGTGATATACAGAGGAAGTCAAGGTGATTTCAAATTAAAGTAAGTACTTGGTTTGACTTTCTTTCCAGTGAAAACACAAAGAACAAAAAGGACCTTATTGTAAAAAAAGCTTAGATACTAAAGTAAACAGATGGTCAAGGTATTGATGGAAACAGTATTTTTGTTGTCCAAACGTCCTCATCGTCTTACTGCTCTTCTAATTGGCACCTACAGTAGAAATGTCATTAAGAACAATGTATCACTTAGTTGGTCCTTTCTCCCTGACTGAAAGACTCAGCAGGTGCGTGACATGACAAAGGCGAGGTTAATGTGACACTTTCATTGTGTTGCTTTAACTCTGAAACATGTACTGCAAGCTTGCTGTTAGTTACAAAAAATGTCCAACACAGCTGTCTTAGAAGATTAGAAAAGCACACGCACAGAAAAGCTTGTTAATCAACCTGTCACTTGTTAATTAACCTGCTCTGTTTAGTTGTGACAGTAAGGTTTTGTGTGTCAGTCAAATCTAATAACCAGTCCAATCTCTTAAAAAGTGCAAAATGGTAATAAGGAACAAGGAGGGTTATTTCTGTGATAGTAAGGATTACAAGTAATGAGATTCTGAATAAAAGAGTTTACTTCTTTTTTACGACAGATATGTAATATTGATTTATTGACAATCTGATGGTTGAAGGTGTTAAAAGCCAATTTGCTGATGGAATGAAGTTGAGCAGCAACACGCTGCATACTCAAGAACTAGAAACACTGAAGGCTGCTTTTTGTTCCAGAATAGTCTTGGCTTTGCTTCTTTAGAAAGAAATGCAAATACTCAACAAAAAAAAAATGAAAAAACATAAAAGAAACAAACTCAGAGTGTGCAGTTCAGAGACTTTTAATTTGCACTTAACGTCAGTGAGAAAATAGAAGAGCTGGATGGTTTTATGTTTTTATCAAAAATAAAGGCTGCTTCCTTTTCATGTGACAGTTACAGTTATTTTTGATCAGCCTTGAAAATTGCATTTTTTATAATCCCATGCGATATCTTGTGATCTCACATGATCTGTTAGTGCTCAGATTATGTGTTCTGCAGAATTCACTGAGATGTAACCATTTTCCTATTGAATAAAGTTGAGCCGTGGCATCTATTTTAAATGAGGTTGACTTTAAAAGTTAATCAGTTGTATAGATTGGCTGGCTGTGGCAGCCATCTTGAATTGGGTTGACAATAAAAGTTACCATAAATATTCTCAGTGCAGAAACCCCCACCCGCTCCCTTCACTCCTGTTCCTCTCAGCCCCTTCCTGTTCACCTGGTCTGGTTTCCAATTCTCAATTCCCTGTGTATCTCTCCTAAGCCATGGCCAATCCTCTCTGGTGGTCTTGTGCACACAAGATTAGTCGTCCCCCTACGCTTCTGAGACCAAATCCTGCCACTCGTCACCAGCCACCCGGCTGTCTGAGGCTCCACTCCAGATCTCGGCTACGTGAGTGAGCCCGACAGGCGGGGAGGGGTGAGATTAGAGGCAGCATGTTGAGGTTGACTGTGCAGCCAGCTGACACCAGCCGAGTCGCTGCTGAGTGGTTGAAGCTGGGGGCGGACATTTCCTGGGATGTTCTGTCACCACTGCATCGTGGAGCGGGCAGGTGAGGGGAACAGCAGGGCCACCAATATTTCTGCACTCACACATCCCTGTTCAGGTGTGTGTTTGCTCAATCTAATTCGATCAGATCAGCTGAAATAAGAATTAAATGTGTATTTCTGTTAATCACACTTGTTTTTGCATGAATAACATGGTTGACTCCAACAGCAAACATCTCACACAATGAGCAGCTAAACTATGAGTGTCACTTCCAGCTACTAACACAGAGAAGTTTAGCTCAATATCTGTAAAACTGACTGAGTTAGAGTCATATGTGTTTTTTAAGGACAGCTGGATGTAGCTATTTGATCTTTTATTCCAAACTAACTGAATAAGTTAAAAAATGATTTGTATCAGAAAAGATTTTCAAAATTAAAAAAGCAAAAAACTCAAAAGGGCTATATTTTTCATGTGAGCCATTCTAGGCAGCAGTGGAGAAAGCACTCAAACACTGGATTTAAGTAAAAATACAGATAAACAGACAAAAATGTACTCTAACAAAAGTAAAAGTACATTAACATTTTTACTTGAGTAAAAGTAAGTACTTGCTTTAAAATACTTAAAGTATTAAACGTACTTGCTTAATGTATTCCCTAATGTTCTACAATATCACGGAGTGTTCCTATGTATATTTTTTAATACGTCAACAGTGGTGTGCCATTTTAGTGAACGATGCTGCAGATACTTAATGTTTTTGTGTTTACCCTCCGTGACACTGTTCATACTTGGACTTATGATTCTGTGCATCATCACAGATTGTGACAACAGCTACAGAAGCTGTAAATTTAAAACTAGCCTCCTCTATCAAATCTCGATGAGTCGTTTTTTTGAACCGGTTAACTTGAATAAGTCTTTTAAATCGGTGGCACATTTCCTCTGGAATCCATGTTGGGTGTGTCAGTGCCACTGCTGACGCTCCAGCAGGAATCGCCCCTCTCTTCTTGAATGAGGGTGTAATGGTATTTTTCTGCTTTGCATTGGACCAGTGGACCAATTACAGCTATTCCCCTCTTGTCATTGATTACTTTCAAACTGAAAAAACAAATTAAAAAAACATAATTGGACATGACATGGATGTAACTTGTAATGAACACATTATAGACATGTAGTGGAGTGGAAAGTACAGATACTCAAAGTAAAATGTATTGTACTAAAAGTCAAAAGTACTCCTGATTAAATCGACTTAATGAAAAATGTACTTAAGTACAGTAACAAAGTACTTGTACTTGTAGTACTTGTACTTTGTCACATCCCACCACTGATTCCAGATTTGCATAAAAAAATAAAAAACAGTCTGTTTGAACTTTCAGGAAATAAGGATTATTATAATTTCTTCCTTGAGTTTCTTGCACCAAGTCTGATGTTTTTGTCTTCTTTATTTGTCCCTTTAGCTACCTTTGGTCACCCGTTAGTTACCTTTTTTGTCAAATTGCTGCAACATTAACAGTGTGTGCCTCTGGTAAGTGGAAGATAAGAAGTTTTCTAAACATCTTTACCATCCCATCTCTTTCAGTCACATACACAACATGTTTGTTCAGCTGGGATTTTAGTTGGACGTGGCCGTACATACGTAGCCACCGCATAGCTTTACTGGAGATGTGATTAACTGTTTGAACATGTCAATGCTCAGAATCTATTCACATTATCCCGTAGCAACTCAAATCCTTTCCAAGAGCTCAAACAGAATGCTGCAGCTCCACAGAATCGACCAAAGTGTCTCTACAAATAAGTTCTTCTGTGCTGTGAAAGCTCTGGTGAAAGTATTTTTAGGCTTCCACAGCGAATCATGTTCAGCAGGTTTCTTTTGTAGTAAAAGTGCCTGAAGTGCTTTTAAATGGCTCAGAGCATTTGGTAGCAAAATGAAAGTGGTGCTTTCGACACAACTGTTGGATATTTAAAGGAAATGTGAGCACAAAGAGATCTAAATAGTGCTGTTATACAGAGGAAAACTTAAAAAAAGTGTCCCTCTGTTTCACAGTTTAGGTAAAACAAAGACTTGTGTGGACTTAAAATGTGTTTTTGTTAATTTTTAACTAAACATCTTTGTCAACTGAAATATGATTGGGCTATAAAGAAAGACACGAATTAAGTTTAGATTCGTACAATACAAATTATTATTTTTAATGCAGGATGTCGAACTCTAGATTATCTTCAGGCAACTTTTTACGCATTTTTTTTTCCTGAAAACATCAAAAATATTTTTAAACTTTATTTGCATTTATTGAATTACATAACTTTATGTAAAATTTTCTTTAAAAGTAACATTTTTTGCATATGTCTTAATATATATATATATATTTATATATATATTTTTTTTATTCTCACTGCTTCTGTAATTTCATTTCTGCCCTCTGCAGCTCCATGTGAGCACAGGTGGGCTACTCTATGGGCTATACAAACCACACCGGAGAGGGTATTTTATTGCAGAAGGACCACTCAACAAACAAGAGTGCATCACAATTTTCCACAAGAGTGAATAGAAAAAGATAGAGAAAGAGGAAAAAAAGAGAGAGATGGTGTTTGTACTTGCTGCCAGCTCGTTCATTGTGCTGGGGCTTAGAGTGTAAATATGACAAGGTTAGAGGAGCCTAGCGCCAGTTGTGAGGGAAATTAATTGAATTTCCAACCAGCTTGCTGATGTGAGATATGGAGAGGAAATTTCAAATGTATGAAGATAAATAAGAGTAGAAGACAGAAAAAAATAAAGGCCAATAATATATATTGCTTGTATTTTTGTTTGGCTCTGCTAGTGGCCACATTTATATACAATTAGTTCGACCTGAAATTCAGCATTCTTTAAAATGTTACAGCTAAACAGGCGGTAAATGTGGTAGGTGAGTTTGTCATACTGAATTTCAGACATCAAACCTTAAACTGTGTCCTTTTTCAGAAAGAACCAGGCTACATTTTTCTTGGTTTTTGAAGTTCGGTTCGCTTTGCTTCGGGCAAGTTGTGTGTACTTCTGGATTAAAAGGAGAATCTTGTCTGGGACACAGCACAGGAAAAGAAAGAAGCTGCTTACAAAATGTCTGTGTGAAGCACTGAAATACAGAAAGGAGAAGGCACAAAAGCTGATTCCACGCCCTGCTGCTGGACATGTGATGCACCATAAAATGTTATTTTTTATCAAAATATTAGGCTGTTCAAAACTCCAAATGTTATTGTTGAAATGTAGGTTTTGCTAGGGATTTTTTAATTTATTTATTTTACTTAAGAATAAGTTATTGACAGTAGTTTCATTCATCCACTATTATCAGAACTAATATAATCAGTCACAGAGATGATTTCCCGACTTTGTTTCAAACTTAAAAAAAAACAAAAACCCACATCTTTCCTTTGATCTGCAAATATTAGTTTTTTAGTGTTAATAGTGTTTAAATCTAAGAACTAAATCAGCAGAAACATGATTTCACAGGCTGTATTTTATTTATTTATTTTTTCTCTGCCATGTCTCCTCTTCCTGTTCGTCAGCTGTAGCTCTGCTTCCTGGCTTTATAATAAAACCTGGTGGCCATTACCCAGCATGCAATGCACCATGATTTAGTTTCTAAAAATTTATTTTCTCAAATTTTACCTCTAAAAAAGATATTAATGTTTTTATTTGTAATCTGTAAAGGATTCTGAGTTGTGTTGACTTACATTTGTTACATCCTAGAAATGGGGTATATGGCTCTTTAAAGGTATAAATACCTTTACAAATGAATGAATACGTTTGTTTTTAAAGCCCTTGAATTTGAATGATTTATGTCATCACATGTGGATGTATGGAGAGATCACGTCACATGGATGGAACCATGTGTTTCCTCAAGTGGAGTCCCTTTTCTCCTGAGCTGCTGTACTCCGATGCTCTGCCTGTTATCTGTGAAAAAGTGAAGAAGCAATTGCGTCTGTGCTTAAGGAGGAAAAAAACTTAAGTAAAACTACGAATGGCTCTTTACTACCCACAACTCAGTTCTTATTGTTTGTTCTAAGGATCTGTTCAAAAGATTTGGATCATTTGCAAACATCTCTAATTGTCATTCCTTGATCTGACCTGGAAGTACGATCTGTCCGCTCATTTGCACATGCGCTAAAGGAAATACTTTCAGTAGGGCTTTGTTTGATCTTTAGCATGTAGCATTTTGCTAGACTGCTTGAAGTCTTTGTCACCTGCAATGTTTCCTAGAAAAGGGAACGTTTGCAGCAGATTTGGATTTTTATTACTTTAAGGAAAAAACAAAAAACAGCCGTCTACTTGTAGCGTAAATACATTACAATCTAATCAATCAGTCCGATTAACAATTTTCTACTGATGGGGCAATAGCATGCATTAGTGGTTTAGCTTCAGTTCTGCCATATTTTATCAGATTAGCTTTTTTTTTTGTTTGTTTTGTTAGCGGAACTAAAAAAATGTTTTGGAGCAGTTTAGATGGTAGGTGGTTAGCTGTGCACACTACTGGCAATTTATTACAAACTACATGTTTTACTGTTAGGAACACAAAATGGATACAAAAATAAATAAATAAATAAAAATAATGTCACTTTGTTGCTTTGGTAACTCAAGAGACCATTGAAAGACTTCATTGAAACTCACCCCAAACTGCCCTTTGCTGAGTGTTTGTTGTGGCAAAATGAAATTTATTTCACTTAGAGTTCAGTTTTTATGTGCAGGCTGTACTGTGGAGCTGCATCATAAACTGCCTCAGCTACCTGCTTAGATCATTACAGTTTGAATAATTTTATTTTTAGATAGATTTAGAAATAAAATATAAGAATAAAATAGAGGTTTTTGTCATAGAAAAAAATAAAACAACTGCAAAAAAATATATATTTATGTTAAAACTTTCTTCTCTTCCTTTTTTATGAAAGATATGAAAGCTTTGTTTTGCTCGATAGCAGGTATATTTACTTTGTTTGGTTGCTGTTTCTGGTTTGCATGCATTTTTGATTCTGCGTCCACTGTGATATTTTCTGCACATCTGTTTCTGCAGAAAAGCACTGTAGCTGTTTATTCCTCCAGATTCAGCTTTGCACCAGACAGTAGGTGTCTGCTGTGGCAACCTGGCCCCGGTGTGTGCAGTCAAAGCAGGCCTGCAGTTGTTCAGACCTGCAGTGGCATCCTCTGGACAGATTTTAACAGTTCAAGTGGCGGGTCTTGATTTGTCACCATTGGTGTCAGGAACTCTTAGAAGAAAGCAGATTGTCTAAGAGGGAGGTCTAGGGCTGCTCAGCTCCAGTCCCTGATGTTGTTGGACACCTGGTCCAGAATATTTGACCCTCTGATAGCGAGGACGTTTATAGAACATTGTTTTTAGGTTGGCCTGGTTAAAACTTTCTACTACCAAATGTTCCATCAGCGAGAGAATCCTGCTGCTGTCAGTGGCTGAATGTAGCTGTGAAGGTGCTAATTTAGCTTTAGCTTGGGGTGGAATATAAACAGCAATATGCATCATCTTTAACTTGACTGAATTTCTGTTTAGTCCACTCAGTATAACTGATGATCTCTGAAAACCTCAGTAAACAATATTTTTATATAAATTCTATCATGTATCAACATTGCAAAGGTTTCTCACAAACACATGTTGGAAAATAACTTTTTTTATTTATTTATTTTACATGTGTATGGAGGACATAATTAGAAATAACAGCAGAAATATATAAATGGACCAATAAATAAATACTCTAAACACATAAATAAACTTAAACACTTAAAAAGTGCCAATTAAATTAAAATGGAGAACTTTACCTCATGTTTTATAATTTAATTGACCATCATATTTATTTTTCCAGCTTAGTTCCAATAAATTATATATTTTAGCAGATAATTTACATTTTACTATCTAAAAATAATATACACATAGATATATATATTTTGTTTATGTTTTTACTTATACATGCATTTGTGTCTCTTAATAATGTGGGTGGTTCTTCCTAGGTCAACTCCTCTCCTGTTGGTCAACAGACAGGAAACAGCAGAGTTCATGTGCAGATCTACTGTGCATGCTTGTGCACACACAGTTTATTTTAAAACATAGGCACAGGTAAGTGTTTTCCTCCTTGCTTTTGTTTTAAACTAAACTTTAAGCTAAACTGAGGCAGCACAAGCATGCACAGTACATCTGCACATGGATCCTGCTCCTTCCTGTCTGTTGGCCAATAGAAGAGGAGCTGACCCAATAAGCTCCGCCCACCTTCTTTACATAATGAAGCGGAAATGCATAAGGAAATGTAAATAAAGGAGACAGAGAAATGTAAAAGCAACACATGGAAATAAAAAGACTTGTGGGAAAATTTATAAAACAATAAATATAATCATTTAAATGACACAATGCATGTACAAGTAAAAGGGAAAACAAAAAATCTATATTTTTAAAACAGTAACATTTTAATCTGCTAAAATATATAATTTATTTGAACTAAGCTGGAAAAATAAATATGATGGTCAATTAAACTATAAAGCATGAGATAATGTTCTCCTTTTTTAATTTAATTGGTGCATTTTAAGTGTATTTATTTATTCATTTATTGGTCTATTTATATATTTCTGCTTTTATTTTTAATTATGTCAGAGTGATCCTCCATACATGTGACCCTTTCCTGATCAGTTTGCCTGTAGATTCTTTAGGTTCCAGCTGCTGCAGTTTTAGGTGAGAGAAGAAGATTCCAGGTTCTTATCCTCTCAGGATAAGAAGCAGGAGGAAATGATGTTTTAGAGCCATGATTGCACTTTTTAATCCATTCAGAAAGGCTCAGATTCACACCCGAACCTTATTCTGTGGATTAACTTTTGATAGCAGCTGCATTTTCAGTTTTAAAAGTTAGAAAAAGTTGGGACTGGATGTTAAAATAATAAGATAAGATTTTTATGTTTGCTTTTGTTTTTAATTATTTACAGAACATCTGAACCCATGGCTTTATAAATTTAAATAAAACTAAATAATAAAGCTAAATAAAACTTTATAAATTAAAAATGTTATAAACTTCATTTATAGGCATGCAAATCTAACTAATCAATAATTTAATTTAGTTTTTCCTGATTAGTCTTAGCTAACTCAAGGATATTTGCTAAACTATTTTTGTTACATCTTAACTAAAGTAGGCTATGGTTCTCAGTGCAAGTGTTTTTCTGGGTAAATAAGGAAACACCTTTTTATATCTTTATAAATTGTGCTCACTCACTTATAAATGATGGCATCATGTGTGCGTGCACGTAAATGAAATCCTCCATTGATAGCTGTCATTTCTGATTGGAGTGTGCTGAAACATGGGAGTCAGCCAATTGTAAATCCGCCCCAGTGAGGACACGACCTGAGTTACGGTGTCGTCAAGTCAATCTTGGCAAAACTGAATTTATTGCAGAGAAGAAAAAAAATGCACTCAGTGAAGATCAACAGCGCCCAGCTCCTCTGCTGCATGTTTTGTTTTGCTTTGCAGTGATAAATAAAGAAATTACCAATCAATCTGTTCTGACTGAGATGTCAACGTCTACCTATTTCTCTCATGAGCCGGAGAATAAAAGTGTTCAACTTTCTGATCAGTTTGGCTGAAAGAAAATGAGTCTTGGCTGCTCTCTCATTTATATGGATTAAAACTACAATTGAAACTGACTCAGTTTAATGCTTTCTTTACCCGGTTGTGATTGGAATGTAAAGAAGAAAAACAAAATGATTGTATTCATAATGGAACACAGTAAACTTATGCATAAAATAGGATTTTGGTTATTTTTTTTGGAAAGAAAAGTGGTAATTTTGCATTTTATGTCAGTAAAAAAGTGGTGCACATTCTTAGTTGAAACATCTTTACTCTGTTCCACTGTGAAAAAATTTGAAAATCATTGACTTCTACTTTTTTGCATTATACACAACGTTCCAACTTTTACAAATTGCGGTCATAAATAAATAAATCAAAACCTTCAAAAAGAAGCCGACTTAATGGGTTTTATGTTATGTCATTGTTAGCCACCACACGCAACATGTTTCTGTGCCAGCGCTCACAAAAGCATTTGATGGTATCATTACTTATAGCACAGTCATTATTGTACCGAGCCTGATTCATTTTGTCATTTGCGTCACTGGAACAACCGCCGTTGGCTCACATGTTGGACGAGCTTGGCTTCTCCTCATTGGCCTCATGGCTGACAAATGACTTTGTGAAAATGATACAGCCTCCTACCAGCCAAAAAAAAAAGAGAGAGAGAAAGAAAGAGAATTGAAATTAAATCCTAGCCTTTGTCACCAGTCTCATCTGTCATCTTTTCAATATTGATGTCCATTATGTTTATGGATTATTTGGCTGTCTTCTGTTCTGTGGCCCGGCTCGGCCTGTCAGGGCAGTGGCCCGTTGATAATATCGTTTTGATTGATGGGTCTCATAGTTTAATTGTCAGCACGGTCCAGTTTTAATGGAGCTCCCCACACGACTCAGAGATTACACGTGAGATGAGTCAGAGTTCAAACTGCGTTGCTGTGTGAATGCTGTGGGACAGATCCCGTATCATCATACTGGGCCATTATCAGCTCTTTGGCTCATGTTCATTGCTTCCTGTATCACCTTTCATGGATCGCATGTCCTTTTACTGGAACAGAGCAGCCTTTGGTAAGATTTATCACACCTGCCAGGAGAAATAATTTTGTTTGGCTTCTTGTGTACAAGTCCTCCAGAACACTCGATGCAACTGAGTGTATTTATAAGTGGTAATTTATTACATGCATTTGGCCAAAAGTAGTGCATTTTAAACAAACAACCCTGCTCATTCAGGAAGGTTACAGAGGAGTTTTTGATGTTTTGTCTGCCTCATTCATCATCAGCGTGAACAGGGGATTGTTTCGGTGTGCTATTGTTTTGAATGAGCAGCCTGTATATGAGTTAATTCACAGCAAACGAATCCTGTCATAAATCAGTGAGTGAGTGTGTCAGTTTGACAGCTCACATGCATGCATCTGAAATTATGTAACGTCACATTATGCTATTCCAGCGCGTGGCAATCATACGTTTCAGTACAAGCCATATAAATTAGCGACACGCTCTGAGGGAATTAAATGAAAATCTTAAGTTGAAACATTTTTGAAGGTTGATTCAGCAGCCACGTGGGGTTTACGCTGCATGTTTTCTTCCAGCAGCAGTGTTGGATGTATCGGCCTGCGTCTTTCTCTCATCCCTCAGCACTCCCCGATGTCCCTCCCCTGTGTGTTTGCAACCAAGGTCGAAGTGGTCCTGCTCTGTTTTCTATAGGTGTGTGGGCTCCATTTATCATTCGTATGATGGCCGCACACTAGCGTGCCCTACATCTCCCCCCCTCGTCTGCGTTGGGGTGTGCGTCTTTGTCTGTGAAAGTTGGTTGTTTGTTGGGAGAAATGGACTCTTGTGTTCTCTGTGTGCTCGCTCAGCTGAGTGATTCTTTCTCTCTTAAACTCGTTTTGATTTCACAGATGTATCCACAAACCATTCAGTGCAAGTAATTGTGAGCCCAAACTTCTGGAGGAAAAATATACAGTTATGTGCTAAACTAAAACACAAGGAAGAAAAGAAGAGCAACAAGAAAGTCTAAAACAGAAGATTCATTCCTGTCCAATCAATAGTTAGTGGTGGTGTTTTTGGCAGCTGTTTAGAGCCTTGGGTGAGTATCAATGGATCTATATCTGCTTGGCACATCTGGACACTGCAATTTGTCCTCCATTCTCTTCTGCAAAATGACCTAGCCTCTGTCAGGTCGGCTGGCTGGGAACTGTGAAATCTGGAACAGATTGAGACTGAGCTGGTTGATTTGAAGTCATTACAGTCACACCATCGTTGTCACAACAATCTAGGTTTTTTTTTTGGGACTGCAGATCCTTTCCCTACTGATTCTCCATATATACCATCAGCCAAACACACACTGGGATGTCAGGGGAGTTTTTCAGCATATATAAAACGGTGACAAGTGAATCATCCCTGCTGCAGTCCAGCCCATGAAACCTGCGTGCTCGATACAGAGAACTCATTATGGCCTCTTCACTTGTCTCTCCTGGCCAGTTTCTGACAAACACCTCCTTTCATGCAAATTGTTGTTTGCATCTCTTTTTAAGGTTTTAACATTTGGCACTTTGAGGAATATGCAGCGACTTTGTAATGTTCACTGCATCGCCAAAAGGATGCTTGATGGGTGGCTCCATTAAAGCAGACCCTCAGAGTGCTTTTTAAAGAATACAGCAATCAGTTGCAGCAATAAAACTGCCCTTCAGATATTGTTTAGTTTCTCCCTCATTCTATTCTAACAGCTTTGTTAGAGGATTTCACAAGAAAACTAGAAGTATAGTTTGTGATTGTCTCGTTACTACAAACCTTTTCTGCAGGAAGTTGCTGCAGTTTTTATCTAAACTGGATGTTTTCTGCAACAAGACTTGTGTTACGTCACAGTAGCTTCCAAATGCATTCATTATGTGAATGATAAAATATCAATAGCACTAATGATTTTCAGGTTTTTTTGTATATTTTTGTGCAATCTAAATATCACAAAACAATCTCATTCAGGAGTTTGGAGCTGTAAGTTTTGTTTTTGTAACTTTTACACTTTTGAGAATACTTGACTGTATTTATAGATATTTTATTTCTTAGAAAAACATTGACATCTCTTCAATTTCTTAAAAAAATAAAGTAGCTGAGAGTGTAAAAGAGGTGATTTATTAGTCCAAATCAATTAGAGTTTCGACAGTCACAGAAAATGCAAATCTCAGTCGATGAGTGATGGTTTGTCTTGCCTGTGATGCAACAACGTTTCCCAGAAAAGTGATTTAATTGTTACACATCAGATGCACTTTGCCCAGTATTTCTTCTCTGAAGTTTCTTGCTGTATCATCACAGATATCTGTCTAGTTTGCTGTGAAAAGTGGCCATCCCAGGTTGCATTTCACAAGTTCCAAGAGCTAAACCAATCGACTGACGCTCGCTCTCAGCAGAGCGACTGAGCCAGCTGCTGCAGTTAAATGAGCTCTGCGCTTGTTGCCAGTTTTCCCTCCTGCAGAAAACCTTTTCTTTTTGTCTATGCCAGGTTTGTAAATGCAGCGCAAGCAGGACGAGGAGGGTTTAAATGCAGAAGTTGTAGAAAAGTTCTGGTTTTAGTTTGTGTGTAAGAACACAAAATTAAGCTTTTGAGGATTGAATATGCTTTTTATACTCAGATTTTTTCATTAATGTCCCCCACCATCAAATGTAAAGGCAACTAATCAATGTTAGCCAAGACAAAAATGCCTAAGACTCAGTCAGATGTACAGATTTTGTGGTGGATACTTATATGTACATTTACATTTGTTTTCACACCAGAATGTGGGCTTATATTTTGAAGGTTAACTAGGAGGAAAAAGCTGTTTTTTTTTGTGGGGGGGAGAAAGATAGGGGAAAATATTCTTCTTGTTGTTGATTGTTGGAAGTACATCGTTTTTAATAAGAGACACAGAGACCTTTTTGTCTCCTTTTGGCTGACTTCCACAAATGTAAATTCTGGTGTGGTAGTAGCTGAGAGTCATTTAGTCATCAGATCAGGTACTGCAATATTATATGAGATTGAACACAATATTGAAGCTTTGACCAATGGGGCTATAACTATTTTTTAGATAAAATGATCTTAATTTGAAACTGTAGCATGAAAAGGCAATACTTGCCTTCAAAAAATTGTAGGCCTTTAATTTTTACACTTTTTAAAATTTATTTAATATCCAACTTACCTTCCACTCACCTTACCTTTTCACTTTACTCTTGGATTTTCTGCCCAGTAATTAAATCCTTAATGTCTCTAAATTTCAGTTCGATGTTGTTTTCTCTGACTTTCACTGGAATGTTAGTCACACAAAAGCCTCACTAACCTTCAATCAAACCGAGCCGACTGAAACAAAAGAAACACTCTGGAAGAGAGGATTTGTGCGAGATAAAAGTGAGACAAAGATTTTACCGGAGAAGCAGCCCAGCTGACCGCTCCGGTCCAGGCGTGGATCGATAATAGGTGATGTAGGAGCTGGCGGGGGGTGATTGAGGGAGAAGCAGAAAGGCTAATCATTTCAGTCATTACCCAGCCGTGTCTCCTGATCCCTGGGATTAGCAGACACAGAAACGGGGGAGATGTTGTGTTAGTGCTACATGAGACTATTGGGGATTTGAGGAGTAGCAAACACTGCCCGTCCCCAGCTGTCTTTGGTAATTGCTCCTGCAGTGCTGCAAATGGGGATTTGGTCAAAAGAGTGTGTGAGTGTGTAAACAATAAGTGTTGACTGCACTGTAAAGAAGGAAAGGACAGAAGGAAGACAAAATGGAGACAGCGTTGGCCTTTGCTTTTGTGTATGTTCATGCACACGTGTAGGAAATTCGAGAAGGCAGCCCCGCATTTTCTCCCCCTCTTTAACCTCCCTTCTCTCTTGTGCTCGATGTGGGAGAGCCAAGTCGTGGGAGAGCTTACATGCTTGCCTGCCCACAAGCCCTTTTTTGTGAAGCTGATTGTTTGACAGAGTACAAAAAGGCTGGGGAGGCGGGCTTGCCTGCAAGACCTGAAAATTGACATGATGTGTGTGAGAATTCCACACAGCAGAACATACGGGGCGTGTAGCAATGAGGGAAATCACATTCATGTCAGTGGTCACAGAGCTGGAAGTGGTAATTCAATCAGCTGCAGTCCCAGTGCAGAAACTGCTGTGGGACAAGTTACCATGTGTAATGAAACGGTTTTGTTGGACTTTTGAAAAGAATATATACTCAACACTGTTATCATTTAAAAGAAAGCTTTGCTCATGTTTATACAATTAGATGTATTAATTGGTCATAAAGTTATTACCATACTAACAAAATCTTGCTCTTCTGATGCTATTTACTGACCTCTTATGTTCATTAGCTGTTGGAAACCTGTTTGTGTATTTGTGTCCTTTATCAGTTCACAATACTCAGCTGTGTCCAGGTTCTGCTCCTGAAATTCAATCATGTTGGACTGACGTCTGGATCTCTCTGGGTGACTGATAGTGACAGAGATGGTGACTCAAAATCGTGACAGAATGGGAAAATTTTCAGTTTCAGTCTCACCGAATTGATTGTTTGTGACTAAGTTACCACTGAACCAGGCGGCTGCTTCATGCGAGGAGAATTTCTGATAAATCAGTCTATTTTTACATGCTTGCTAAACTGTAATCCAGCTTGTGTACGTTACCGCTATGCTTGAATGACATCGGGTCTCTGATCTATTAGTGCTACTAAAGCCACAGCAGTATTTAAAGTGTCATGTACCTTCATGTTGAGAAACTCTTTCAGCTAAAATGTAAACCAAGTAATTTATTCTCTAAAGGTTAGAATAATTTTGTAATGTAATGCAACGTGAACATTTTTTGTAAATATATTCTGTTAGCAAACCGGTTCTGAATGTCTGCGTGGGGATGTTTGTGTTCATTTGTTGTAAATATTCAAACTGCTCTATGTGACTCTGCTCATAAAAAAGACCTTTTATCGAAATGAATTCATTAAATTACTTTCAATGAGTCACACAGCTTCAAACATTAACCCAAAGGCACACAGTTCTCAGTGATTTCCACGGATCAAGGCCGTGCACATTTGAATCCGACCACTATTAAATCTTTAAAGTCCAACCTGGACATTTTGACCTTACCTATCAGCTACTCATTGCTGCAAACTTTGTTCCTCATTCTTCACAAATTTATAACCATCATAAACACAGCTTAGATGTTTGACCGTATATTACTAATAAGGGCATCTTTGTGTTTCTTGCTGTACTGTTGCAATTTATAAACTGAACTTGTGTTGTTTAAAAAAACCAAAATGATTTTTTTATATTCTTTCTTGAATAAATCAGTATGTGTTATTTCATATATCAGAGGAAAAGGCCCAGACCTGGATGTTCCTGTGACCTTTTTGATGAGAGGCGACAGCTCTACCGCCCCATATCCTAACATATTAACCTTAAAGGGGTGGTGTTTTGTATTTTTCAGGCACGTAGTTCAATCTATACCACAATCAAGTAACTGTTACCTTCAGTTGTTATGAAAATCCTGTATATATGAAAAATAAATTAGATTTTGCATCATAATCTAACTAAACATCTTGAAATTGGCCCCTGTTTCTTTAACAACATCCTACTGTTTCCGACACTCCCACTCCAGCGCGTCTTCACAACAATGCTTGGTGAAAGGGGGGCTCTGTGGGGCCGGAGCTCGGCTGCAGACTGAGCTCCAGGGAGGAGCTTTGTGTAAATAGGCGGAGATTTCTACCGAGTGTTTAGGCAGCTCCACATGACCACAGGAGATTCAAAGATTTCTCACATGTATGAATGAGTCAAAGCAACACTCTGGGCATGTTTTTAACATGACATGATTTTGCACAGTACCCCCGCCCTCTTTTAAAAAAAACATATTTTCTTAATTCAGTCAACAGTTTAAGCACTGCACTGTTAGAGTGATTTAAATGGATAACTGTTAATATGAACGTTAAAGGGATCACACATCAACTTCCACCAGTTAGTAATGGGATTTAAGATAAGGGTCTTTATATAAATTAATGAATGATACTTCCTTTTTTTATTTTACTGTTAAATCGAGTAGATGCTGTATTTGTACACGCATGCTAAAAATGGTGCCATGAACTCAGGGAAGTTTTGACATTCAAGCTCCACTGATTAATTTTGCGTGAATGCTGCTTCATGTCCTGTAATCTGGCCTGCATGTAAAACTCAGAGAACAAAACGTCCGTCGTTCTGCATGACTGAAGGACGACGCTGCTGTGGCTGCTCTCCAACACCTGCAGCATCAAACATCAAACGTCAGCTTCAAAAAGAAGGAAAAAGCAAAACCACCAGGAGCGAGGAGGCCGTTCAAAAGGAACTACTCACTCTTGAATGCATTATGGTTTTGAACTCTGAAGAGATTATTGAAAGCTGTTGGGATTACTCAAAAGTAAAGAAATTCAGAGTTTGCTGACTACATTCAACACTCAAACATAAATAAATAATAAAACTACAGACTTTGACCTTAAAATAAAGTGTTTGACTGAACTTTAAGCCTGAAAGTGGGAAATTAGGTTGAACCTCACCACCAGAGTTTATCCCAGTTCAATCCAACACGCCACAAGGGATCACAAAAAATAACAAAAAGTTGCAGAAAGGAAAATGAAAGACGTGACACGAGGGAGCAATGCATGGTGGCCGTGGTTGGGGATATTAAAGAGATGGAGAAATGATGCCAAGTTTCTCCTCTTCATCTTCTTTTACAAAGTTGCTCTCATGGGCACAAGTAAGTTTAAAAATAGAGCTTGTCTAATAGAGAAGGGCCGAGAAGGGCGGTGGGTGGTTGGGGGGAAGCAAAAACGTCTGGAGGAGTCCTCTGTGGTTGGAGAACGCAATTTGAGATTGGCCAGATTGCTTTTTATTCCTCCTTTCTTCTCCCCGTCGGCCACTCACGAGGCGCGATATGCACCTGCGAGGTCCCTAAGCCGCAATAAGTCTGACGTCGGTCCCCCACACCACCGCCGAGGGGCCGCCACACTCGCAGCACGAGAAAATCAGTGCCATGAAATAAAAGAGGGACTCGGGAAAGATCAGTGGGGATTTGAGAGTGATAGATGAGAGTAAATCGAGGGAGTGGAGGAGAAAAAAAGGTGAACAGATGAAGGTGGGGTTTTGTGTGTAAATGTAAATGCATCTCAGTTGTCCAAGGCTGCTGTTTGTTGGCACAGGAGCTTCATTACCAAGAGGCATTTTGATAAATTTGTTTTTCAAAATTAATCTAAGGGAATAACTGCAAAAGCTAGAAACCAGTTGTAGCTAAAAGTCTAATCGCATTATTTGTTTTGGTTTTTTTTCTGTCACTTTTAGGAGGAGAAGGTTCAGCGGAGACCGGGCAGAAGGAGACGTCCACCTGCGACATTTGCCAGTTTGGAGCAGAGTGCGATGTTGATGCAGAAGATGTTTGGTCAGTTTGCACAGAGTAAATCACTCAACATCAAGCATTTTATTTTTACTATTTTACACCCATAATGCATGAGTGAAGCTTGTACCCTATTGGTACAATTGTACTTTGGCACAAGTATGAATTGACCATTTTAATATTTGTTTAAATGCAAGTTTTGACACAAAGAATGTAAAGCAGAGCTTCTCCATCCTGCACACACCCACTCCTGAACACCCACTGAGGGTTTATTGGATGGCTGACCATTTCATTTAACCTCAATTACCAAAGCAGGGCTGGGAGAGAAAAGAGATTTTCGTTTATGCTGGAAATCCAATTACTATTCTTACAGGACTTGGCAATGTCAGACCAAAAATGACTTTGACTCGCACAAGAAAAACTAGTTCAATGATGAAATAACATTTGTCATAGATTTAACCATTTGTTGCAGATGAGACAGATGTGGGTAATGTGTTTTCCTTTTCTTTTTTTTTTTGGTTCGTTCGAAGCAACAGAAGAGAACACCCTGAGGGCGACATAAAAACATGTCTGTGGAAAAACCCAATTAAATGCAGACTCAACTGGTGAACTGTTCCTGCACCAGAATTGGTGCGTTCTGCAGCATGAATCAGACTTAAATGAACCAACGCTGCTGATTTGATGTGCAACATAATCAACCGGTATCAGCAAAGAAGAGGCAGCACTTATAAGAAATCCCAGACGTACCGCTAGAAATTAGAAGTGCCCTGAGAGTACAACTCCATCAAACTGCCTGATGTAATGGAAAGATAATGTACCCTGGTGTGCAATAACCATAATGCCAAGGAACGGCTTCATGATGCATTTTGAGTCTTGCTGCAAATACTGAACAGCTGGAGTCCACTCCTTCTGATGCCACCCACTTTAGTAAATGCACCTTAATATGCCACTAAAACACAGAAATTGATTTATTGGCAATTTCTGAATCCCCAAGAGAAGAATTTATGAGATCACTGCAGGACAAAGTACAAGTCGCTGGTTTGTGCGCATGAAACTGAAAACATTAAGAAAATGGAGCTTTAATCATATTTAGCACAACCTGAAATAAAGACAATTATACATTACACAAGACAGGAGGGAGGCAACCAGCAGTGAGTAAATCAATCCAGTTAAAAAAAGTATTTGGCATAAATATTATAACAGACATATGAATATTTCAGTGTCCCTTCGTGTTAAACGGAAACTACAAGCGGTCTTTAATCTTTAAAAAGCCCCCAGGTGTTTGGATAAGAATGCTTCTGGTGAATAATCAGGAAGGTAATTGCAACCCAACAGTGGGTGATTTCTATGAAACGGCAGCCAACAGCCGCTGTCGTATGAGATTGTTTTGATTAAAATGACAGGTTATTCCAATCAGCAGCAGCTGGTTTTAATCAGACTGTCAGTTAATCACGCCGTGATTGGACACGGAGGTGACTGTAATCAAAGGCCTTCTTATTTTCACACAAACAGTCCAGATTAATAAATTATTTTCTTATGTTCGTGGATATGAGAGAAGTTTAAAACAAAGTCGTGCAACTTTTACCAAGTTTTTGCGTTCACTTTCCTTGTAATTTGTCGTGTAAGACAAATGGTTCCTTAACGTAAATGTTCTAAAAATATAAATCACTTTACGATCATATCCATACATTACAGCGTAAACATTTATTATTCTGATATGCATCATGAGAAGGTTAGAGTTTTACAAAAATAGTAAAAACCTTGGTTTTGGTGTGAAAAAGTTTTTAACAAAATATGATGGCAAATCTCCACTTTAAAAAGTATTTTTAAGTCTACTTTATGATTGATTTTTTGTTAAGTCACAGCACAGTCATGATTCAGTGTTAGATAGAAATATTTTTGGTGGATCTAGAAGAGGTCTCCACTTGGCAACAACCCTCTGAATCCATCAGTACAAATGTTTCTGTCTCTGGCACAAGAACACGACCTCCACATTCGTTATCTCTCATATATATTAAAGCTCTGATTGGTTCAGTGGCTTTCTGAAAGTGCAAAGAGAACTAAAGTACAGTATGTGAATCACTGAACAATATTTAATAGGCTGAAGGGATTCAGAGGTCTGGAATTTAAAGTTCTCCAGGTTTTTCAACAAAGAATGCCTCCGTCTTCCCAACACAAGTCAGGATGTGCTGGAATGGAGCGTTTTTTGCATTTGGATGTCTTTTATTTGAACAGAATTATTATTTTTATACATCTTGACAGCATAAACTAACACATTTTTACCTGATGTAATAAAGGGTAATGCCTGGTTGGAAGAAAATTGCTATTTCAGCTTGTTTTCTCACAAAAAGTTTTATTGATTACATTTGTCATCATTTGTGATTCAAATAAAAAAACATATTTTTCTTACTTTTTACAGTTCTGGATAAAGGAAAAAGTCCCGAGTGTTGTGGGAAAGATAATACACGCTTGCTGAGCCTCATTTGGCAGAACGCTGCACTTGTCTCTGCTGCAGTGACCGGCTTTTATCCGCACCCCATCTCTCTATAGCTCCCTATTCTCCAGGGGCAGGCAGCGGCAAGTGAAAAAAAAAAGACTAATTTGCCCCAGAGGGATCAATAGAGTGTCACAAAATTCCATTTAGATCCATTTGTGGTGTAAAACAGTAATTACCCACAGAAATCTGCACTTTCAGAGGCATCAATAGCAGCAGTGGTGATGGAATTAAAGGAGGGGAGAGGCAGGTAGCTCGGTGGTCTTACTGAGCTACCAGAGGGACTCTCGCTGTGTAAACGCAGACTCTAAACCTCTGGAGGAAAGAGTGATGGGAAGGGTTCAATGCTGGGCTTTTCTTTAGATTGTGGCTCATTCTGTGCAGAACATGAGGGAATAATAATGAAAAAACAAACAAAGAGGACGGCAAAGGCCAGTCTGAGAAGGTGAAGAGGGTCTGTGCTCCGTAGGGGTCCCCCCGTCCACCCCCACTTGCATGGACATGACTCAGAGAACTGGTTTGCATATCAACCTTTCTGTTTTTTTCTTTTATTTTTTAACAATTATGTTTTGTTCTTTTGCATTTGTGTGTGTGTGTAAGTGGTTGTTTAGCAACAGAGGACATGAGGTACACTTTTTGTTTACTATTGTTTTATAAAGATTTGTAATCTGTTGTGGGGTTTTTAAAAGAGAATAATATTTTTTTTTATGTTTTCATTTTGCAGCCTTTCTATTATTGTTGTTATTATTCTATTTAGCCATCGGAATAAGAAAAAGTTTCAGATTTAAATATACTACTTAAAGTAGACATGATTTTAAATCCTTACTTTTCATCTTTAAATCCTTCAGTTGGGTCTTTATAAAGTGAAACTACAAAGCTTCGGTCTGAATTCCTCCTTGTTCTAACTTCACCAGCTCCTTTTTCACCACTTTCTGCTGTGCGTCTCAAAGCAGCTGGTTTTGTAACTGTTCCTTTAAGACGCTTCAAGCCCCGCCCCCTCCGGCTTCCAGACCGGTCCACTCCGGTTTGAGAGAGGGTGTTATATTTTCTAGCACTTTTATTTACAATTTAATTAAAATATGTCAACTACAGAAGACTTGTCCATCCTGCCTTACATGTTGGAGCCAGAGTCTGACCCAGAACCAGAGTCTGACCCAGAACCAGAGGAGAATTAAGTAAGTCCAGACATTATTTGGCAGTTCCATAGCAGATAATTTGATGTAATCGTTCAGAAAATATCATAGAAAACTGAGCAGGCTGACAAATATGATCCAAACAGAATATAAAATATCTTTGCACCAGGAGAGATTAAATTCAATTTTTCTGCCTCCTAGAGACTCCAAGTCCACAACAAAATGTATTAAACATCTAAAAAAAGTGGATTTTGCAGGATACAGTATGTCCCCTATAATGTTTTTTTGTTTGTTTTGTTGTTGTTTTTTTTGGTCTTATCTATATAGCTTTTCAATGAGTGTTTTTAATGTGAAAACAGAAGAAATATGGTAACAACATTTAAATATTTAATTTTAACAAGAAAAAATACTTTGTTTAAACCTTTTACATCAAATGAAACATTTGCTTTACTTGTGATAGCGTGAGGCACAAACATCTCAGGTATTCTTCTGTTCAGTCTGCAAAGCAGCTTTCCAGAAATCTTATTTTGCAGCGGTGCTGATGCTGATCACAGCTCATCTCACTGCTGCGTTTTTTTCTCTGCTTCTTATTAGCTTAGCCTCGCGCCGACTGATGCAGCGTTTCATTATTTTACTGCTGCAAATCACCAGTTTGGGAGTTCAGGAAACAGGGACACGGGTTCTTTAATGGGCTCAGCATCACGTTGGTTTGCTGTGCTGAGCGAGCACTCTGATTGGCTGGGGCATCGTTAACCCTAACTGAGCTGGGTTGCACCTGACTTCTTGTGGTTAAACATTTCGCAGGCTGGTTGGGATGCACCGAGGGGGGGCGAACAGTTGAGAATCAGAGCATTAGAGCATGGATACAAACAAACACAGCTAACAGGCGTGACTAGGTTTTGCTGCTGAGTTCTCAGGGTGGGGCCTAAGGATGTGCAGGGGGGGGGGGCATCTGTTCACGAGGAGAGAGAGCGTAAAGAGGGAGTGAGTAGAAAACCAAAAGCCACAGAGGAGGCATTGTGACAGAACGTGAAACGGCACCTTGTTTTAACCCAGCGCAGCAGGAGCACAGCAGTCTTTCACATACACTCATTTATTTCTGGCAGGCAGCTTCAATAAAACTTTGCTTACTACAAATTGAATTTCTATATTTGGAGGTGCTCGCCTTGCTCTCCCATCCCATCTGTGATAAACTCTGAAAACAGACTCAAAGACGTACCGTGACTTATTTCTCCTCCCTGCTGCAGACAACACCAGCATCTGAGTTTGTTTCTCATCCCACTCTCTCTTCAGAAAACACTTTCTACTCACAAACTTGGAGGCTAAATGTTTTTTTTTTTTTTTACATTACTTGGAAACATGTTAGATTACATGGTGGTGCTTAAATGACCATCGGGCTTGTTAAAATAACTATTTCCTTTTCTTTTTATTTTCCAGTGGTGCTAAAATCCACAGGCATCGAGTACATTTTTTTCAACAAACACTGCAAACAAAAGCAAGAAATTTCTTTTAAATTATAAATCAAGTTTGCCAAAGATATTTAGAACTACTTGACATTTTTAAATCTTGACTTCAGTCCTAACATCAGTCTGTATTACATGTGTTTCCATGGTATTTGGCATTATGTCTTTACAAAAACAAGTTTAGTCTGCTTCAGCTATGGCTTAGAAGCAGCACAAATAAGTTCAGCATCACAAAAACACCAATTCATTCTTGAAAGACAGTTTGGTTTTTGTTGCAAACCATATTTCACAGCTCACACACAATCTCTTCCTTCATTCTTCCTGCTGCAACAGTTCTGGAAGTTCTTTAGATCAAGGTGTTAAAGCTAAGATATGCTCTTTTGTGAGCAATAAATAAAGTCACAACTGGCAGGAAGATATGTGTAGCAAAGTCTGCGTTTTTATGTTTACATGCACTCCTCCTTATATGCTTTCTGAATGAAAAGCTCTTATAAATACACGTTACAAGGCCAGGCATGTAAATCAGTGTCTCCACACTTTTCAGAAGTACACACAGATGTGAAATGATCCCCAAAAATGACTTTAAACATCCATGAAGCTGCTTGAGTTAGTCATGTTTCTGTTTGGATGCAGTTTGTTCTGCTCTGAAATGATCAGAGAAAGTTGACCTGGAGGCATCTGAACTACTTTTTGATTCTTGAAGACGTTTCGCTTTTCATCAGAGGAGCTTTCTGAATTCAAATCTGAGACGTGCAGAGATGCAAACTCCTCTCAGTTAATGAGAAGTGACACATCCTCACAAAGAAAAAAAAAAAAATCCTCATGTTGCGTTTGATCCTAGCTGGGTGACTGAGCATTTTGTTTTGTTGTTATTTTTTATCAGTTCTTTTGTTGGGTTTATTTTTTTCTCTTTTGACCAAGCACCTGTAGATAGTTACTGGATGTCCATCCGTTCCCTTTAAACATTCTGCCTGTGCCCAGTTTGCGCCACGTAGTGCTCCATTATTGATCTGAGGACTATTAACATTTCATTTCACAAAGCACAGCAGTGGGTTTTTTTAGGCTGCATGTGGTTGTGGGTGTTTATTGGATTTTTGTTTCCAACTTTCTTCCGTTTTCATTCAACATTCTTATTTTGTTTCCCGCTCTCTTCCTTCTCTCTGTCTGTGTTTATCTGTTTGCCTTTCTCACTCACTTTTTCAAAGGATTACAGTGAAATTTGAGGCTGAGGATTATGAAAAATCAATGCTATGTTCAGTTGCAACAAGGTTTGCTGCTAGGGATTTGTACAAACATGAGGCAGTTAGTGGATATGTTGGTCTTAGCAACTGTGTGTGTGTGTGTGTATAAGTGTTGAAATGTGCGTAAAGAGGCCTTTTCAGTTCAGAGCCTGCAGACAGTCTGGAGGTGGGGAAGCTTTGATTGGAGGGAAATCGCAGGGAACTAATCAATACGACACATCCTGCTAAGAAAGTATTTTCACACAGACACACACACAAACTCAGATGCTTTCACACACATCTACGCACCGATAAGTTTCATTTAACACTTCCCCTCCCCTCCGAGCCGCTTCACGGAATGTGCAAAGGAATGATTTGGCATGTGTGAGAGAAGCAGCAGCTAAAACAAGGATTATCACAAGGCGATTTTCGGTCCTGCGTGCGTGTGAGTGTAGGTGCACGCGTGTCTGCGGGTAGCACTGGGTTGTGTTGACGCACTGCAGTCAGGTGGTATAGTGCCCATTGTGGAGAAAGTGAGAGGCCTCATTAAAAATGTATGGAGCCCAGGCATCAGCCACCAGCAAAACAGCAGCCTCTCGGGATGGAAAGCTCCTCGGTGATGGGGATTAGCGTTGGGTAGTGTGCATGAATACATATGTGTGATGATGAGCCTATATCATATCTGCTATTTTTAATTGGTGGATGTGAGGAAATCTCTTTTTAGTCGTGAAGCTGCAAAGATTTCGCTTTGATATGCCTTCCTCGGTTCGTTTTTTTTTGCCGCCTTCTTTCATGTTAAAAATGTTCCAATTTAGATACTCTTTTATGATAACGAAGACACTTTAATTGTTCGTCTAATCTTGTCTTAAGGGTGGCTTTTTGCAAAAATTAAAAACAAGTCTTGCGTAATCTTTAAAGGTTAACCCACATTGCAAAAATATCCTGCCTCACTTGCCCCAAGTGGAGTTTAGCTACGCAGATACTTCTGACCTCAACAGATGGTTGTTTTTGAAAATATTGAAGTTCAGATTTTTCATTTCCTGTTAAACATTTATGGTTGGGTTGATAATCAATTTTTTTTTTTCAATTATTTGCCTTGATATAAAGGTCTGTATATATGTATGTATATGCGTATGTGTGGGCGGTAGCATATATAACGCCCACACATACGCAAAGGACCAATGCACCAGAACTCAACAGAACAGATTGATTGTTTTGGGTGGGGGTCCGGAGGGGATGGGGGGGGTGCTCGTTATTGATGGATAGCCCCTCATCAGAGTTCCACAACAGCAAAAAAATATCTGAAGCTTGTATGTTGAATAGTTTTTGAGTTATAAGCATTTTTGTAAGTGCAGACACCCCCTTTTCAGATGGAGCCCCCTCCTCAAATATGGGGTCCATTGTAAAACCGTTGGCTGGCACAAATTTTACAAAAAATTTAAAATAAACTGAACGAAAACTTTGCGTGCAGGGGTTGTAATAAATACTGGACTAAAGTTCTCATTTATTGCAAAGATATTTACATCTTTTGGTGCTTCAAGTTTTTATCTACTTATTTATTGCGTTGCATAATACCTATAATTTTTACGTTTTGTGATTTTATGCCTTAGCTTTACACAAGATACTCTAAAATAGTGGATTAAAATGTAAAGAACTGCTGAACATTTTTGTACAAAACTAATTACAAGAGTACGTATACACTGTTTAAAATTAAATCTCAGCTTAACCGTCGCTGCCGAGGGCATTTCAGTGTGACACGGTCTATAAAAAATATTGCTTGTTCCCAAAAAAAGAAAAACATCTGAGTCAGACCCTAAAATGTGAAGGAAAGTACTTCACATCCTTGAAGTGAGACGCGTGTGAACAATTTAACGATACTTTTTAGCACTTGTTTCCAAAATGTCAAGTGAAACAGGTGAGAATGTTTGAATTGAAACAGGTGAGAATTTACCGTTAGATGTTTCTTTCACACTCGCAGTGAGAAGCTGCTGACGAGACTGTTTTCATGACAGTTGTATTAATTCTCTGAGTCTTTGTGTTGTGCATTGACAGGGTGGATTCCTGTCATTACTGCGGCTCTAATTACAGCAGACGCTAAAGAAATAGATCTTTGTGATTTTAAATGATATAATGTTTCTGTCTTATTGCATAACACTCATATCACAGCTAGAGTAAGGTTGGTAAAAAGTCACAGTATTGAAATAACTTAATATAAACTTTGATTTAAATGGCTTTTTAAAAAAGACAAAGATAAAGTTGTTCTTCCCCTCCTCTGAGGTAATGTTTTGAAATATACATTTACATGGGTTAGCATGTTAGCGGGTGAAATACATACAGCCCACTGCAGGCTCACCACCGAGGCGGCTGATTAATTACTAACATCAGCCTGTCAGACTCTCATTACTTTACAAAAAGGAGAACAGCACAGAACTTGTTATATAGGCACAATTACTTAAACCATAAATAAACATAAATGAAATATCCAGTTGACACTATTTAAAATGTAAATTTATTCTCAACACTTGTGATTAAATTTAAACCGTACCTTCAGTTTTGTGTCGGATGTTTGGTGGGGCTTTCACGAGCGTCCTCTCTGATGCATAACAAAGCCTTTCTGCTCTTCAGTCTTACTTTACAGGTGCATCATTACGGCAGTAGTCGAACACCGCCACGCTTTGCTGCGTGGCGTTTCAATCAACATCGATGTCAGCACTTAGAATCATCACTGCTGATTGTGAAGGTGTCTGCGTGCGCGTCTATGTGTGTTTGGGGACACATTCATGCATTGGCGGGCTCCCACGTGGGCGTGTACGCAGCTGTAAGACAGCTGAATGCCCGTGTTTTACCGGGAGCTTGGCACCGAGGGGAGACAGAAAAGATCAGCGAGTGTAATGACAGATTTATAATTACAGAATCATGTGTTCAGCACTACTCAGCACCGACTGTCTGTGGAAGGCAGTCTGGGTGTAATTTCTGCTGATCAGGCCCACCGCAGACTTAATAGTCACAGAACATATAGAAAAGAACGCACACACATGCATACTCATATATGGGGTGCCAAGTGTAAAATGAAATGTTAAAAAATTTCACATTGAAGTTCACATTTAGGTATTTTGGAATGGAACACAGCCTTTGCTGTTGATGCTGGGCTCATGTTATATCATCATCCTATAACAATATGACAATAGCAACCGCTAGCGCTCCGATGCAGCTAAAATGTCCCTAAAAGACATTAAACTTGTAGTTATGGCTGGTGTCTGAGCTGCACTTCAAACTGCTGGACCACGGGGACCACCCATATAGTGTTTTACATTTTGAATTTAGATTTTAAATATAACCTTCAGAAGCATTAGCAGCAGCTAGCGGTGGCTAGCAGAGGCCATTGTTGATGTTTCTTGCAGGATGATGACATCATCCTGGTTATTCTACTAACGCATTTCATTTTACACTTGGTTCCCCATACTCACATGCACCAAAGCAAACATGGTTTTGCAGCTTTTGGTGACATTCATGCAGAAGCTCCTACAGATCCAGAGAATGCCGCTCTTTGAAATGTCATCTAAAATCATAGTGCAACAGCAGTTAGCTGAAATGATCACCTTCACACCTGAAAACAAAAGACCAGGAGAATACAGGGTTGCACAAAAACACAGCAGCTGAAACTCAAACGATTCATCTGGCAGAGGAACACAGACCTGGCTAATTTAAAAGTTTCCGAACAGTTAAGCAGACAAACAGGCTTTTAATTTGTTTTTCACTTTGTGATTTAGGGAAACTTTGAGAAAGAGAAAAGCATCTGTTGCTGCAGTAAATTTGAAGCGAATCCGGCTTCCGTGGATCAAAACTTGCTTGATGAAATTTCCCCGCTCTGTGTGAGACCGTGTCTCTGTGTTAACATTCATCAACATAATAATCTGAATTTCTCAAACAAATTCTGGCCCAAAACAAGTTGTTTTGTGTGCCTGCTCAAATTCTTTTACTTTTTACCCGTTTACGTTGTTTCCAGTCGTATCTATAATAAACTCAAATGACAAGTTTTTGGGCCATTTTTTTGTGCAAAGTTAAACTGTACAGCTTCTTTATCTGCAGGTCTTTCATTATTAATTGCCTCCTTCCACTGTAAAGGTACATCATTTATCTGTCAGCCATGCAGTGCAGCTTGTCTCTTTGTGTGGAACTGAATGAGCTAAAACAGTTTGAAAAGGGTTATTCTGGATGGTACTGACTGGCTCCAAGCTGTATTGTTCCTCTTTTCTTATCACGGTTTTAATCCTTTATTGCATCAGGTGTGTGTCTCTCACAGTCAAACAGGTTCCGCTGCTCATTTTGTACGCTGATGTGTTAAACAGCAGGAAGTGGAATGCTCTGACGCTGTTTTCTTGTCCTTCAGGTGCGTTTGCAACATCGACTGTTCCCACATCAGCTTCAACCCGGTGTGTGCCTCAGACGGTCGCTCGTACGACAACCCGTGCCAGGTGAAGGAGGCGTCCTGTCAGAAGCAGGAGCGCATCGAAGTCAAGTACCTGGGCCACTGCCAAGGTTCGAGTCTCACACAGACATTGGTTCACACACCGATGCTAAAAGGCAACAACAGCCTTGGAAACAAAGCGGAAGCTTTTCACAGGAAGTGAAGACGTCTGGACAAAAAAGACGCAAACAGTGATTCTCTGTCTTACACCAGCATTTCAAACTTAAATGTAAGCAGTGACCAGTCCACAGTAAACTACTGTTGTTATTGTCTTTTGACTGGCAATGTCTTTATGTGGCACAAAGACAAAACATTTCAGAACAATAGATGAGCTCTAAAATATAAACATAGTCCATAAATAAAGATAGGTGAGACAAATGTTCTGAAACTATCAGAGTTCTATTTGTGACTTTCAAATGATTGGATTACATTCAAAACGTGAGTTTATAACTTTTTAAACTGCTTGCTTCTCTTATTTTATTACACCTACAATCTTCTACAGATAAGCAAATATAAAAAAACATGCTAGAAAAATAAAAAAATAAGGATGTTGAAGTCACAGAACCAGGCAAGTTTCATTGCATCATAAATCTGAGAACTGCTTCCACAGCTTTAAATTCAGAGCATAAATTCTCTGACCTCCAAAAAAACCCAATTCCAGTAATATTATAATAATTTGAAATAGATTTTGTCTAGCCATTCAGGAGAGAAAAAATTCAGAGCGGCGTCAATAAGGTGAGAAGAAATGCATTATTCCCTCTGATCTTTCTTGCAGATTTTTGCTCCATTTTTTCCTTTTGTTCAGTATAATACATTAGAGTAGACTGCTTCTGACTTTTGAAGAGAATGGTTTGCATTTATTCGTATTAAGCACACAGGTGCACGCGGTATGAGCTCTTTGTTGAGATGATAATTCACATCCACCCTTCTCTGCTTGCATTGGCATTGAATTGAATGTGGAGCCCTTAATGGACGGGGCTGGAGCTTGAGGAGGGGCTGCGGTGACCTGAAATCTGCTTTAATGTGTCTTTGGCCTTTCCAGGCGACATCAAAACTGGGAACAAAGGCGACGGACACTTGCCACATACTGACCACACGGGTGAGTGCCTCTAATGGTTATGGAGTCGCAAAAAGCTTGTGCCGGCAGTCAGAGCTATTTTTTAAAATTTGTTATTTATTTATTTCCTTTTTGATTATTTATCTCTTTTATCTTCGTCAAATACATTTTTTTGTTTGTTTTGAACACAGGCATCTATTATCAGCTAAGCTTTTAGCATTAATTGTTTCTCTGGACAGGTGTGGAAATAGAAGACTCGAGTAACGGAATGGCCAGTGGCTTGTCCATCCCATGTCCAGGTGACTACAAAAACTACTGCATCCATGGAGACTGTCAGTTCCCCGGTGTGGTGGCCCAGCCCTCCTGCAGGTACTTGTGCACAAATCGACTTACACAACATTTCGAAGGACAGACCAGCTGCAGTCATTGCATTCTGCATACACGTGTTTAATGTGAAGGACTGCAACATAAAGGTTTATAGGGTACCATTTGCATGAACCATTTGTTGTACCCAGTAACCAGGATTATTTTTATTAGCAATCCAAGCCAAAAGCAATGTTTTTTTCTTCTTTTTGAATTATATGCATTTAAATACTGTGGAAACATGTTTTCTACAGTACTATGTGTGTAGTAAAGTACAAACCAACAGAAAAGAAAAAAGTTAATTACTACAGCTATCAGCATTTTTCAAAGCGAGGCGGACATATTGGAGCTCACTTCCATCCATCCATTCATCCATCCATCCATCCATCCATCCATTATCTTCCGCTTTATCCAAAGTTAGGTTACAGGGGCAGCAGTTTGAGCAGGGAAGCTCAGACCTCTCGCTCTCCAGCCTCTTCTTCCAGCTCTTCTGGGAGGACTCCAAGGCGTTCCCAGGCCAGCCAAGTGACATAGTCTCTCCAGCGTGTCCTGGGTCTTCCTCGGGGTCTCCTCCCAGTTGGGCATGCCTGAAGCACCTCCCTAGAGAGGCGTCCAGGAGGCATCCTTACCAGATGAACCAACTCAACTGGCTCCCCTGGATGTGGAGGAGCAGCAGCTCTGCTTTGAGTCTCTCCCAGAACACTGAACTTCTTACCCTATCTCTAGGGAAAGTTCTGCTACCCCGCAGAGAAAACGCATTTCAACCGCTTATATCCATTGGTCACTACCAAAAGTTCGTGGCCATAGGTCAGGGTAGGAACGTAGACTGATCGATAAACAGAAAGTTTTGCCTTACAGCTCAGCTCCCCATGGACCATGGACTCAGATTTGGAGGTGCTGGTCCTCATCCCATCCCATCTGTCTTGACATATAGAATTTCCAACTACTTGGTTCAAATGGAACACACCATATGTATCCAATATGCTTATCTCCTACCACTAGGGGCAACTTAGAGGTGCCCTAGTGTCCAACTAGGTGTCCTGATTCTTTTTGAGATGTAGCAGGATGTAAAAGAAACCTGCAAGAACTGTTGGTTTCCTATTTTACTAAGGACACATTTCAACCACTACTCCCTGCAATTTAGAATCAAGGACTAAAGGGTCACTCCAAATTAAAGGGTAGTTGTATTACTAAGATTGGGTTAGGCCTAATTACAGCACAATACATGAGTATGTGATTATTGTGTAATATTCTACAGGGGAATGAGATGATTTTATAGCAGTCTGTACCATTAAAGTCATATTGCAATTACAAACAGTAATGGCAATTGGTCCTCAGATATAAAGCACCATTTTTAATCTAACTGAGGCTCTGCAGAGCGCTTTACAATGTGTTACTCATTTACACGCACAAATACTCGTACAGTGCTTTATCTGCACTGTATATGGCACCGGAGCAATGGGGTGTACACTGTCTGCCAGCTGGAAGAGGACTACTCAGCCAAATTATATCTTTACAGGGTAGATTTATTAACGCGTCTTAGATTAACCACAAAATTTGTTCGCCCGCTCTCTCCCTCTCTGATCTGCAAAACGGAAAAGAAAGCATGTAATTTAAAACTGCTAACAGGCTGTAAAAATTTAGCAGTTACTAGCAAATGCTGGGACTCATTTACTTTTTAATCAACCTTGTTTATGTTGAATGAATATAAGCCAGCCTGCTGAGAGATGCAAGTGTTGTGCTGTGATACAATAAGACAGGCCATTGGCCAGTCAAAACATGCTTCTCTGCTTCAAATTAATCCCATGTTGGTTTTTTCAACATTTAATGAGGACCTCGGTGTTCCTGGCCCCTCACTTTACGATCCTGGGTTGTGTTTGAAAGTGTCCAGGGTGGACTGTGTGGGCAGTCGCTGCTCCCATGGTTTGCATATGTTTAGAAGCAATCCTGTAGCAAAGAACACGCATTTCAGACTTAGTTTAAAGTAGGTCATATAAATCTAGAAAACACGAAACCAAAAATCTTAATCTCCTGATTAATGGCCCTTCAAAAACAAATTAAAATCATATTAAATATTTTGCATCAGCACATCAATTCTCATGTTTCTAAATGTTGATGCAACTCTCAATCGAACGTTTATCTTGACCCTCAAAAATCTGTAATTGTCACAAAAAAATCCATATTAATCACACGTGATCCAACGAGGGGGGGCAAGCGGACTGTCAGCTGCGGGAAAGCGACTGCAGAGCAGAGGTGCAGGGAAAGAAGGACAGGGAAAGGTGAAGAACTTATTTATAGGACAGGTTATGAGATCGTTAGTTCATTTTATTTATTTATTATTTATTTTTGTTACTTCCTGGCTCTGAGATGTAAAATAAATTTGAATCTCTATATACTTGCAAAATTGAGTAAAATCCATGTAATTTACAGACAATTCGTGCAACTTGACATGTATGCTCAATTAGAGTTTTTATGTCTTTCAAAAAAAGTTTAGTTTTTTCTAAAACTCAATCATTTAGCACGCTAGCTGGAATCTGTTTCCTGCCTTGCTATAAAAATAAATCCAAGATGTTGACTCACATTCACAAGGTCCATTTAGAAAGGACTAGATTCACGGAGACCCAACAAAAACTGAACCACTGGTTCACTGGTTGCATAAGCAAGACTAAATGTAGAGACAGGATGAGACTTTAAATTACCCCACCCACACACAAACAAACACCACCTCCAGTCTGCAGCCAGGGGGGTCTTCAAGTCTCCCACTCCCTCTATCTTTCTCAGTTCTCTCTTAACCTGGATTGTCCCAGATCACCCAGCCAGACATTCTTATTGCATAAAATGCAGTGATTTTCAGATGGGGAGTGTGGAGGGTCTCTGCTGCCCCCTGCTGGTGGGATGAAGCAGGGGCCGTAGCCTAATGAGGAGGAAGCAGAGTGGTCTGGGTGGGAGTGAGGCATGTCTTTCTCTGTTTGAGGGTAGGGGTGTGTTGATGTGTGTTTGTGCACATCCGTGTTGAAATAAAGTACATCTTCCAAACAGAACAAGGTTACACTGTTCATCTTGCACACTGTCAGGTCGAGGGGATACAGAAAGTAAAGTGTGTGTGTGTGTGTGTGTGTGTGTGTGTTTGTGCTAAACAAGGATGTGCAGGTGTTGGTGGGTAACAACCTTCCTAGCGACAGGAAAAGCAGGTAATGAAGAAGAGATGGAGGGAGAGAATAAAAGGACTATTTTAGCTCATCTCTGACAACAAAGATCACCTCTTCTGTGGTTTGTGTGCGTTGTGTGTGTGTGTACTTGTTTATGTGGCAGAGTGAGGACCATCGTATTTTTAACCAACAAATTGAGGACATTTTTGGGAAGCATTTTCCCAGTCCTCACTTTTTTTGCAGCTCTTCTGAGCTCTAGTAGTTATGTTAAGAGGAATGATGTGAATTAAATTTCGGTTCGGGTTCGGGTTAGCTGTAGACCAGTAATGGTTAGTTTTAGGGAAAATGTCTGGGTTAGGAATAAATGCAGTTACAAAAATGAATGGAAGTCAATGCAATGTCCTCAGTTTGATCCAAGTACAAGGATGTATGTGTGTGGGCTGATAATCCCTGTGGGGACCATTTTTGTCATACACACCTACTTGTGGGGACCAACTGGTTCTTATGGGAACCTAAATCTAGTCCCCATGAGGGGAAATGCTGTTGGTTGGTCAGGGGTTAAGGTATGAATTAAGTTTAGGTTAGTTTTAGGGTCAGGTAGGTACCTATGAGATTAATTTTAGGGTAAAGGGGGTCATGGTTAGGCTCTAGAATTTAATGGAAGTCAATGTAATGTCCCTATAAAGATAGCTGTACCAGACTGCATGTGTGTGTGTGTGTATGGAGTGGGGGTGGAGTGTTTTCTTGGATCATATACACACTATTATGTGAGCCAAATCATTCCACGTCAGAGTGTAGCAACAGTAAGAAGCATCTAGAAACGTTTGATTTATTTCTGATTGAACTGCCAAAGATTAACGAAGACATTTTATGCTTTTTGACTTATTTTTTTTTTTTACCTTCACAGTAATTTACATAACTTTCCATGCATGTTAAAAGGTCTATGATAAAGGGCACTTTGGCTTTTCTTCAGGAAGCAGTGTTCCTGTGTTTCCTGTACAACCACGAGTTAGAATGATAAATTAAATGTCTCTCATCCACTCCGAGGTTTGTTTAGCTTGCCAAAAAGTAACTCAGTTATCTAAGGTTTCAGAGCAGACTGGGTCGAGACTCCATGTTGTTGACGTTTTATGAAATTATTATTATTTTTTATCCTTGTGACACAGACCACACAGATTGGGTTTAGACTTCATTTTTACAGCTAAAAGTAATTCAGTTTATTGCCAAGTGTTTGAGTTCAGCCACATAATGCATGGTCACAATGTGTTCTGCTTTAATTGTGATTGTAATCTTTATGACCTTACCATTGCAAATGTTTGATATTAAAAACTTGGGGCAATGTCATTATATTTAAGAGAATTATGCAGCAGCAAACACTGATATGCACTGTAACTCAGTTATCAACAATTAGGAGATGATTTTGTGAATAAATTCACACTCAGACCCATTTCTTGCTTGAAGTCCTATTAGTCATTTTTAATGTTACAGTCACAGCAAACAAAGGTCATGACAGTTTTTTTTATTTTTATTAGAAATGCAGTAAATAATTAACTTGTCTTTTAGCACCAAGAAATAACTTTTCTTTTTCTCTTTTTTTGTCTCAATTTCAATCTGGTTGTGTGTGTGTGTGTATATGTGTGTGCGCGTGTGATCTCAGCTGTCACTCAGGCTTCAGAGGCCCTCGATGTGACATCAAAGAGTACAACGTGCTCTATGTGGTGCCAGGCTCTGGAAAACTGCACTACGTCCTCATCGCCTCAATCATCGGAGCCCTCCAGGTGGTCATCATCTGTGTGGTGGTGCTCTGCATTACCAGGTGAGTCATGCCCTAAAGGACACGCGCACACACACACACACACACACACACACACACACACACACACACGTAGTTGTCACAGTTTCATCTCAGTAAAACATGTCTTCATCTTAAAATTTGGTTATTTCCATCTTCAGTTTAATGGGACTGAAACACATCTTCATTTAAAATTAGTTACAAATGTGGGCCAAATTTCAAAACATGGTCCAAGCCGAGGGCCAAGCTGTCAGTATTCTTTGAAAACATGTTCTATTTCTAAATATTCTTACAGAAATACAAATGACCTTTTCCAAATTATTTTTATGGTTACGTTTAGAACATGCATGACCTAAAAGATAATTAAAAAGTTTCTATTTAGAAACACATACTGTATCTTTCGCATTGATTTCTTATGCCTTGCCAGCTAGCAGCAACTTTTTGATTTATTATGTCTTAATGATATATTTTATCCCAGTTAAAAAATGAAACATTACACCAAAACATCCAATTATTTGACTTAAAATAAGAAGATAATGCAAGAGAAAAGATAATTAAAGTGGACTCTTTGTTGCTCTCTCTACATCAAAATCAAAGGTTAGTGAAAAATTCTGAATTAATTTTCTTGGCTTGAAAGTTGGCCAGCAGTCAACAGAAGAATGCACTAAATCCAGTGACAAAAAAAGAAGAAACATTTAAAGTAGTCCCTTTAGGGCCGGACAAAAACGTTAACGAGGGCTAGATTTGGCCCACGGGCCTTCAGTTTGACAGATGTGCTGTAGATGATTGAAGAGTAAATAATGGATCTGGTCTTTTTTTTAAAACTGACATGTAAATTATATTTTTAGTGAGAAAAGAATCAAGTTGTTGACATTATTACCTCTCTAATGGACTGAACCTCCAAAGAATTTCAGGTTTTGCCACTTTCAGCGCTGCCTTTTTATTTTTCAAAGAAGGTGCATGGACAGATTTAGGACTCCTGAACCGCGCACACAAACAGAAAAGTAATAAGCCTTGGTGAAATATTTACCATCTTATGAGCATTTTTGAAATGAAAAGCTCCTGAGCTTGGAGAAAACAGCAGAAAGGTCACCTAGCTCCCTCACCCCAGGGAGAAAGTACTGTCACTTTCCCTGAGGGCGCACACATCTGAAAATATGCTGTGTGTGCAGACTTACTCAGGTAGTATCTGTGTTAGCTGTGGGAGTTTTGTTTTAACAAGCATTATGTAATAATACTAAAAAAAATATATATAGCACACATATATTACTCAGAGAAAACACACATATATATAGTACAGCCTGCAGCTTGTCTGCCTCCAGCTGACCTTAGCAATTTATGACATTTAATAAAAGATTTTAAGAGTTTTGGCCGAGACAAAACGGCTCCTCTGGGCAAAGGAGGGCAGGAGGAAGAGGAGGAGGAAGAGGGACCGAGAGAAAGAGCGAGCGATTGTTAAAACGGCAGGGTGGGAAGGTAAAGGGAGAAGATAAAGAAGCAGAAGGAGAATTTATAACACGGAGAGGAGCTCCGGTGGCACTAATGTTTCCTGCAGCTCAGCGATACCCATTTAACTGATTTTTTTCTTTTTTTTTTAAATAAAACTCACACAGTCTTGTAGAAGTTCAGTGCTCGACACGTGGCACGCAGCTTATTGAATCTGAACACACCAGGGGATTATTGTCAAGCTCCATCTATGCAGAGCTTGTATTGCATTTTATGAATGTTGCCAGACTTTTATAGGATTTCTGCTTATTTCCCCATTCAGTTAAAGGACAAACAGGTGGGAGCAGAAAAGGTCATCGCTGCGCTTTGCCTCTTGTGTATGACATTCTGTCACATACAGGAAAAGGTCCGCTCGAAGGAACTTTCTCTGTCAAATACCACGTTGTTACCACATACATGTGTCCTCTGAAAAGAAAAAAAACACTAAAATATTGTTGACTTATCTAAAATATTATGGTTTCAACCAAGAAATTATCCTAACATATAAAAGTGGTTCTATTATTAATTTATTTACTTTTTTTCTTGCATTTATTTACGTATCACTGCAAACAGAAAACCCCTAAATTGATCTTGCTATTAAATCCTAAAGCAGGTTTTAGAACATAAATAGAAGGAAAATAAAACAATAAAGAACTTAAAATGAGTTTTGATTTTTTGTTCTGCATTTTGGTCAATTTAATTTGTTTTTAATTTGCTAACAGAAACAGTGAAAAACATAATTTGAAAAACTTGATTTGATAAAATAACTTTATTATATAAAGACTTATATAGAGTTGGCTTTTTATTTAGTTATGTAGCAGGTGAATGCGTTAAAAAATATTATTTTGTGGTACCTCCAATGTCAAAACTATGGTTGTCTTTTGAATTTGTATATTAAAATGTGGTCGTTGATTCAGTATGGAGGACAGACGCTGACAAAATTAGAAATGAAAAAAAGAAATATACAAACTGACCAATAAATAAATAAATACACTTAAAATGCATTATAAACGAATAACTCTACCTCTTGTTTTATCATTTAATTGACCTCCATATTTGTTTTTCCAGCTTAGTTCCAATAATATATTTTAGCACATAATTTACATTTTACTGTTGTTAAAAAATATACTTGTACATGCATCTGTGTCTCTTAAATTATTAGATTTAATTATGTTTTATAATTTTCCCCACAATTTTTTTTATTTCTGTGTGTTGCTTTTACATTTCTCTGTCTCCTGTTTAACTTTACCTTATGCATTTCTGCCTCATTATGCAAATAAGGTGGGCGGTCTTTCCTGGGTCAGCTCATCTCTTATTGGTCAACAGACAGGAAGCATCCATGTGCAGATCTACTGTGCACGCTGCTGCCTCAGTTGAGCTTAAAGTTTAGTTTAAAACAAAGGCAAGGAGGGAAAACATTTACCTGTGGCTTTGTTTTAATCATTTAAGAGACACAAATACATCTACAAGTAAAAGGTAAAATAATATATTTAAAACAATAAAATGTAAATTATGTGCTAAAATATATAATTTATTGGAATTAAGCTGGAAAAATAAATATGGAGGTCAATTAAATTATAAAACACAAGATAGAGTTATTCTTTTCTAGTGCATTTTAAGTGTATTAATTTATTTATTTGTCCATTTATATATTTCTGCTTTAATTATGTCAGTTTCTGTCCTCCATAATCCCCAACATCAACTTGTGCTTTAAAGCTTGAGAAAAACACCGGATCACATCTTTCAGTTGGATACTGTTATAAGTGTTTACTTTTTTTGTAATTTCAGAGTAATTAATGCCTCTTCTTTTCGATCTAATCTCCGTACAGGAAGTGCCCTCGGACCAACAGGATCAACCGGCAGAAGCAGAACAATGTCCACTTCAGTTCGGAGAACACCATGCGCGCCTCCACTCGACTTATCTGAGCCCAGACACGCCGGACAGAGCCGCCCCCACCTCCTCACGCTACGGAGCGCTCTGGCGTTAGATGTTTCCCTCGTAGGCCAACCGTGACAGTTAGCATCTGCCTTCCTCCACTCTTCTCCCTCTCTCTCTCTCTCCCGCCGTGAAATGTGTAAAAACGCCCACAGAGGGCGTCGGCGTTGCAAAGACTGAGCTGGCACGGGCGGCAAAGCGGTGGGACTTGCAGGTTGGGATGATGCGGTCATGATTCGCCGCCGCCGCTGACCTCTGACCTTCCAGCTGCCGGACGAGTCTCCTCGCACCTTTTTATGTTCTGAGGTGTTTACTCTGAGAGACATTCAAGGGAGGAGGGGGAGAGAGTGTTTAGGACACTGAATGTGAGTGTGTGTGAGTGTCTATTAGATGTGTGCGTTTCGGTGGAGGCGGACTAGCCGGCCTCTGTTCTTTGTAGATGAGGGGTCCAAGCAAACCGGGGTAGTGCAAAGCAGGGTAACGGGCTTTAACTGCAGTGTGTGTTCAGTCTGGGGATGGGGGGGAGGGATGCGGGGGCGGGGGGGTTTCGGGGCTACACGTGATGCCTTGCACCTTGTGTAATAGGAGACCTTTGACAGAGGGCACAATGTTATTATAGAGCTCTCTGTTCGGTTGTGACGACCACGTCACCTACTGTTTCTTGAGTTCTATTTCCAATAGTTATTACAACATTGTCTTGATGGGGTCATTTTTTTCTGTAAATGTAAATAAATAATTTATATCACGAAATGTAACATGTGTCAGTCTCTGTGTGTTGCTATGTAAATAACAGCATTATTGTTTGTAGAAACAATGACTTTTATCTCGTATTTGTATCTAATTTGTATTTTAATATCAAGAAACCAGTTTGGTAAAACAATTATTTTGACTTTTACAATAATAAGAACCTTTATTTAAGCACATAGGATGAGACAGGTGTAATATGTGAGCCATCACATCAAACTGAGAATTAAGTGTCAGCAACATTTTCTGATTAGAATAACTTTAAAATAGGACTCAGACCAATATTCATGTATTGTGGTTATTAAGAGAAATTAAGTCATATCTGTGGAACTGCTCGTGAAATCAGTTTGATCCAGAGATCAAAATGTAGCTTAAAAAGTAAGAATCTGAAAATGTGCTGAGGTCATTTTGGCCAAATTTTATTTAATTCTCAGTTTGATGTGATTGGTCACATATAGTCAAGCAGAAGTATGACTCATCTTCCTTATATGACTGCAGCTTCATAACCTTAAATTAAAATTTTATCTTTATTTGTTGGTACAACACATCTACTGCTTTGAAGGTGGAAACAATAACAGCTCCCCTAAAAAAAATATATAAAATTTAGAGTTTGCACACAAATATATATTTAAATCAACATTTTAATAAGATGTTTTTGCAGGTAATACAGCTTTTAAAAATTTATCAATAAGTCACTAATATTATTGTTTTCTCTTTGTTGAATTCTTTTTAGCAAAATGAGATCAAAGTTTTTAATGTAAACCACTTCAAGACACTTTGTTTGACTTTGAAATAATCAAGTGTTCCTATAAATATTAATGAAAACCATGTTATTTTTAAAATGATCCATTTTCCTTTAATTTAATTTTGCAGGTGATGCCACCGCCATGCTTCACTGTGATGCTTATAGTGTGTTCAGATGTTTCTTTTGTGAACTATGCCCCCTTTTGATTGGCTAAAACGCAAATGAGTGTTTTCCTCTTAATTTTTCTGCATTTTAAAGGGCAGGTTGAAAAATATGTGGAACAGGTGTATCTACGATCTCATTCTTTTGGTCTCTACCCATAGTTTATGACCATAAGTTACAGTAGGAATGTAAACAACCCTGTAAACACAGAGCTTCACCCTCTTCAGCACAATGGACCTGCGCACAGTACCACAGGAAAGAGTGAACCACAGGTGAGAAAAATTAGTTTAAATCACTCACAATTTAAATGAAGGTAAAATATGACATTTATTTGAACTACACTGCATGAATCATAAAATAACTATAAATTTGTAGCATTTTTCTAAAATAATTTTGTCAAAAATGTCTTCAAATAAGTGAAGGATGTTAATAAGGTATTTCAAGCAACAGGTTTCATTCACCACAAGGTGGTGCTGTTGTCACCTCAACCCCCCGAAAAAGTACCGGG